>JANLJB010001480.1:86357-127762 GCA_026212285.1 Bursera cuneata | reverse complement strand
TCCAGTCACTGCCTTAATATGTACCAAAACAAAATCGTAACTTCATATGTCTTTATAAACAAAATGCAAACCTTACATTAAACTCAAATTTTTTAAGAGACACAAAGAACATCACAACCCACTTCCACTATTTGTACCTGTAAACGCTTCTTGATCACTTGAATGGATTGAGCAATAGCAGCAGCATGACTCTTCCAGTCACTCTCACTCTCATCAAGAATTGTCCACCTATTAGCAACAATTCCTTCGACGGTAAGCCCATCAGAAGTTGAAGGTTCAACAGCTGCCTGTGTACCAAAAAACCTAAAACCTCTTGAACAGACAGGCACTTTATTAGACCCAGATGGGCTTTTCTTTCTCAAAAGCATATCAGAGCCAAACCCAGAAATATTTTCCCTCAAAATGCAATACCCAGATGCCAAATTTACGTCTTTTAAATTCATATGCGAGACATGTTTACTTGGTAACGCTAAAAAACTTGTTTTGCCGAGAGTGCAATTAGAAGCAGATGGGTTTCTCATGATTTTAAGCAAAACTGAAGATAAACCAGAAGGCAAAGTTATGCAACTTTGATTAGAATCAGTGAAATTCTGAAGCCGTGAGGAGTTAAGTGTTGTAGTTCTGGTTCTAGGGTTTTGACGGAGAATTGACGAGCAACTACGTGATCTTTTGAGAAGAAGAGATGACATTTTTTTTTTTTCACAAACGAAGAAAGAGTGCTTTTGTATATACACTGACTGAGTCTCGTGGAGGGTTTAACAGAGTTTCAGCTGCGGCTGCTCAAGGGCTTTATTGGAGCTTTGAGGCCTGCGATAGAGAAAAATTGGTGCTGCCCACGAAACGATTTCGTTTTCGCGCGTAAGATAATGCCTGACTATAGGCAAATTCTCAACAACTCCTATTGCTCCCAAACGCTATCATCTTTGCTCCCTGTTAAGAAAATAAATATTCATCCTCGACCTTATGGAAATTAAATAATAAAAATAATAAACTCTATAAAAACTAATAAATTTCCCCAAAGGTTATAATCTCTATGATTTTGCTACTTGTTTAAGAAAATATCAATAGGCTTCCTAAAGCCGTATTATAACATGCATTAGTTACACCATTAGTCACTACTAATGTTATAAGTTTCTTGTGTTATTTGGAACAAAAAAAAAAAAAAAAACTTCGTATACGGCTTCATGTGAAATTCATATCCTGTTATTTTAAAAATAAAAAATATAAATTTTAGTTTATATAACTTGTTTTAGTTGTATTATAACATTTTTTTTAGCTAGATCATAAGTTTTTTTTTGGTATAATTTGTAACAACAAAAACCTTTCTATTGTATTATTTTAAGTTAAAAAAACATAAATTTTTATATGAATACAATATGTTTTAACAGAGTTACAACTGATGTGTTATTAATCAAGCAGTGTTGTACGAAGATGAGTGGCTCATTGCTGTCAATGAACATCGTGCTTGATTTATCTGATTGTTAGAAACAAAATTTTCACTTCTCCATTTCATATTAGTTTGATCAATAACTGACCAATTAAGTTCGGAACGTGGAGTTTTTGGTGCCCTAGGGGCCTAGTGAGATGGTGGGTGGACTGTGAAATATCTAAACATTGTATTCTCTGAAAAATATAAGCTGTTTTGGGTTTCAGTAACATTAATGTAGAGGTTTTTCCAGAACTGAACAAAACTAATTCAATTGTTCCAAGAATCGCTTTCAAGCATTACATCAATGATCATAAACTTGTTATTAATTTAAATAGGTAAGGATCTCTTTTTATTTTTCTTTATTTATTTTTTAAAATTATGCTGGAGTGTACTAATAATTCTTGGCCATCTTATCCATATGGTAATAACTAGAAATACAAATCTAATGAATCTAAAGGCATGCCAGGATATCCAGCAACAATAAATACTAGTAAATAAAAAAGAAAATTAGATTAATTTATGTGTAAATGCATTAGCGTTTATAATATGCATTGCCTTCTGTAACCTTTGCATAAGCACAATCTTCTCAGCTTTCCACCCATTACTTTCTCTGACAAGGTTATTGTACCCTTGCTCCATCAAATTTATCTGATTCTTGGTTGCAGGATTCTCAACTTGCCGGAGGCTGATTTCATCTGTTAAATCTCTTATTCTCTTCTGTTTCGCAATTCTTGATCGCTTTGCAGCTTCACGATTTTTCCTTCTCCGTTCCTCAAGTCTTTCACGATCAGCTTCAGAAAAGGAGGTTGACATGGTTTCACTTTCTTTTCTTCAGAAAGTTGTGTTATGGAAGATGGATACAGATATATATATATATACCCTACTATGAAGAAGTTAAAGAGTACAGGGAATTACAGAGTAATATTTTCTTAGTAAGGTAGAAATAGGAATATTCAACTGTAATGCGACCTAATATGGAATTTCTCTCAATCAATATTTGATGTAGGATAAAGATGAATCAAATTATGCATACCATATAAGTATGTTCCAATATGGAAAGTCAACTTTTTCTTAAATAATATGCAAGTAGGGTACGAAGAATCATTATTATACAGAATTCGAAAGTAACCTTTTTCTAAACAATACGGAAATAAACCAGACAACTATAAAACTACAGAGAATCAGGGAATTGTGTGGTTAACTATGTTAAAATCTTTACCAAATAATAGATGCCAAGTTGTATTTGAAAATTCATAATATAGTATAATGACAACCTATACAAGATGAGAACCTACAGCTACATGTAGACCAAGAACTGAAACCAACTACAGCATATTAGATCTACCAGATGTGCGTAAACACATGAGGGCTCCTCACATTCTTCTTACCAGTATGCCCCGTGACAACAAATAATAAAATAGTTATGGTGATATGGCTACCAATTAGTTTTCTCTTTAAAAGCAGCTATGAGCTCCCTGAAAAATTATACAGATGGCCTTCTATGTCTGGAACAAAGCCTTTTTCCAGCATTTCCTCCCTAACTATCTCGTAGGTTGTTTGATTTGGGATCAAACCCTTCTCTAACAACTCATTAAGAAGCATGTTTGCATCCTCTAGCTTGCCCTTCTGACAAAAACCCTTTATCAGTACATTATATGTCACAATATTCGGCCTCTTCTTTTCTTTCTCCATCTGCCTCCTCAAATTCAATGCAACCACAAGGTTTCCTTCCCTACAGTATCCATCCATCAAAGTATTATATGTCACATGATTTGGACTCAAACCCACCTTGAACATCTCATCCAAGAGTTCTGCTGCATTTTTTGGCTCTCCTTCTTTGCACAGTGCACCAATCAATATATTATATGTAACAAGATCAGCTTTCAAACCCTTTTTTACCAATTCATTTGCAAGCTTCTTAGCTCCTTCAATATTTCCATTTCTGCATAAACCACCAATTAAGCAGTTATACGTTGAAATACCAGGCAACACCCCTCTATCTAACATAGAACTATGCAGCGCAAATGCATCCTCCATTCTCCCATCTTTACAATAAGCATCAATCACCGTGCTATATGTTATAGGAGAGGGAACCATTCCTTGCTTTAAAATATCATCAAACAGCTCCCTAGCTTTGTCCAGCATTTTGTTCTTGCTGAAACCATTTATAAGTGCATTATAAGTAACAGCATTTGGCTTCAAACCTAAGCTCAGCATTTCTTGCCGCAAACCAATAGCCTCATCAAGCTTCCCATGACAACATAAACCATTGATCAGTGAATTATATGTAACCACACCTGCCGTCACACCTTGACTTTTCATTTCCTCAAACACCTTCATAGCAGCGGATAAATTCTCATCCTTACAGAACCCATCAATCAAGATGTTGAAAGTGATCTCATTTGGACAAATTCCATTCTCCACCATTTCCTTCAAAATTGCATCAGCTTTATACATTTTCCCAATCTTACCTTTCTTGCAATATCCATCAATAAGAGTATTATAAGTAACAACATTGGGCAAAACCCCCAATAACTTCATGTCCTCTACAACATCACTAGCTTTATTCAATTTCCCAACTTTACACAACCCATTAATCACAATATTGAAAGTGACTATATTAAACTCAATTCTCCTCTTCCTCATCTCCCTGTACATATGTTCCACATCCTCAAATTTACTTTCTTTCACTAAAAGACTCAACAACTGATTACAAGAAAGAACTGATAACCTCAGTCCATAATCACCAGCTCTCCTAAAAGCCTCAAGACCCAGATGGAGTTTCATATTTCTCACATAAGCCAATATCAACATATCAACAATGATCGAATTATGGCACAAACTATGACTGCTCAACAATACTGCATGAAAAATCGAAGGAACAGAAAGAAAGCTCTCATTTTTAACAAAGCCATGCAAGAAAGACCTCAACTTGGAGTACTTCTTGGCTGCTGCTAGCGAGTGTAATAGTCTACAAGTGAGTTCTAAAGAGTGTGGAATTTTAAGCTCTTTTCTTGACCAACAAAAGTACCTGAGAATGATTTCTGGGTCAGTTTCTGAATTGAAGAGTTGTTGGAGAAGTGTTATGGAGTTTGTGATTCTCAAATGGGTTTTGAGTTCTGACCAATGTTGCTGTCTGATTAGTTCTTGGATAATGCTTATATTTTCTATCGCTGAATCTGCAGAGCAGAATAGCCTAAGGCCCTGTTTGTTTCTTGAGAAGATGTTTCCATGGAGAAATTTGCTGAAGAAATTGAGAGGTTTTACAGCAACAGCAGCGAATGATGTATGCCGACACTTTCCACTGTCAAAGGGTGAGATACGCACCAACCTGTGCACTCCTACTTCTGCTTTGGAATATCCAAATGCATATTCACCATCTCCTTTGACTGTTGCCCGCTGATGAAACCAAAAAAAAAAAAAAAAGATGATGACATTTAAATTAGTAAATTTTATTTTACAAAGTTTTTTAAGGATTTTGATTTGTATTAGAATTGGGATTGTTTTCTTAATTCATTTAGGATTTCAATTATTTAGAATTTTATTAAGTAATAATTTGTTTCCCAGTAAAAGTTATTTTCCTAGTTTTTAGGATTTTTGGCCACTATAAAAAGGTTCTTCATCATTATTTTTGGAAGACTAGAATCTTGAGAATATAAAATTGCTTTGGCAACCCATGTTTGGCCATTTTCCCTCTCTTTTTCTTGGCTTTTCTTCTTTCTTTAGCTTTTCTCTTCTCTTCCCTTGCTATCATTTTTTCTTTATCTTAAAGATTTTTACCTAAATCCCTAATTCCCCACTATATTCCGCATCGAATATGGGATCAGAGCAAAACCCTAAATTTTCTTTTGCATTTCATTACTTTATACGAAGAACACCACCCCATCCACTAACCACTATTCCGGTGACAGTATCCTGGCGACATTCAACATGAAGACAGAAAAAGCTCATGTCATTCAGCATGACGCTCTAATCCCACACTATAGCACTTTTAAGTGTGGACGGAGTGTCATGATTTAACTTGACAGGGTTCGAGTTTTGTCTCACCCCGGAAGAGTTAATGAGGACATTTAAACTAGGAAGTTTTGTTTTAGGAAGTTTTTTAGGGATTTTGCTTTGTATTAGAAACTTAGGGATTTTGATTTGTATTAGAATTGGGATTATTTTCTTAATTCGTTTAAGATTTCGATTATGTTAAGATTTTACTAAGTAATAATAAGTTATTTTCCTAGTTTTTAGGGTTTCTTGTCACCATAAAAAGGGCCTTCATCATTATTTTTGGTAGACTAGAATTTTGAGAAAATAGAATTGCTTTAGCAGCCCGTGTTTGGCTACTTTCCCTCTCTTCTTCTTGGCTTTTCTTCTTTCTTTAGCTTTTATCTTCTCTTCCCTTGCTATTATTTCTTCTTTATCTTAAAGATTTCTACCTAAATCCCTAATTTCCCACTAAATTCCGCATCACTTATCCAAGGTCATTATGCTAGATCAACGACTTGAATAAAATGTAGGTTTCAATAAGAGCAAAAAGCATCACTTTTCACCACCAAAATGATGTGTTATATGAGCCAGATTACTAAGAAATATGTGATGATATCTTTAACTAGATTAGATAAAGGTAGAAGAAAGTAAGAAAATAAACCTTGATTCCTGCCATCTCACCAGGCATTTCATCCATTAAAGTTACCCCATATCCATGCTGTTGAGACCACGATTTATACATTAGCATGATCGTTAATGCCCAGTCCATGTTCTCAGTACCACCAGCGCCAGCCTGAAACTGCATTATGTGACATGTCAAACATCAAGGTCTATTAAAACAGCAATTTTTCTTCAATTTGAATGAAGATGAATGAAGAAAACTAATTAATTACAAGGAAATAACAAATAAAACTCTTAACTATAGAATAAGGACATGGAAAGACATCTTAGTACAGGAAAAAAATTGATGCAATAAAGAGACAAAAGAAAAATAAATGAAAACAACCTCTACATAACAAGAGCAAGGATCATGCTCTCCAGATACCAGAGCTTTAAGTTCTTTCTCTTTTGAATTCCCTCTCATCCAAAGCAAAGCTTTCAGTGACACCTGTGGAGGGAAGAAGTTTAATGAGACTATTCCTCAAAGACATAGCAAGCTATGGCATCATCCTTAAAGAAATATTAGTAAAATAGCAACTCTCTTAAATCTTCTTAAATCATATGAAATATAACTGATTAAATCATCCTTTCTAGTATTAATTTAAGGCTACTTCTTGAGGTACAATTATTCAATTCTTTGTCTCAGAAGGCCACTCTCTGCAATGTTTCATATGTCAGAAAAATTTTATGTTTGGTATGTTAACATATTTTTTCAACCCTGTTTCAATAATGGCAAATGTCATAAAACAAATCTAGAACAACCAAAATATATGTGTGTTGCAGGCTGTTAATTTGCACAAGAGACAAGAAATTAATCAAATAAYAATAATTATCAATGAACAGAACGAATACATGCCTAGAATAGGAAGTGAGAGCCCACCGATTCCAACTCAGTGTCATTCTCTTCCCGGGCAAGCTTTATCATGTCAATATGCTCAAGCAATTCTTGCTCAAATGCCTTCACTTCTTTCATTTTACCCATGGGCAAATCACAACTTACCTTTCCAGCATGTACAGGATCATCCCAAAGGTGGGGCTTATTTAGCTCAGCTGATAACAGATTCAACCTAATCATCAACTTCTTCCACTGTAATCATGAACAACAAAATTATGCTTCACATTGAACCAATGAGAAAATGAAAACCATATCTGACTGTGTATTCTCAATGAACATTTAATTCAAACGTATAATTACATAATCAGATCATCCTGTCCATTGTAAAACAATATGAAAGACATCTCAGCTCAAAAACATTATTACACTTCAACCTGAACTAGAAATTGCAGGGCAAACAGAAGATTGCAACTTAGCTCCACTTGAAATGAAAAGATAAACTAAACTATTGCTCATAATTTCTCGTAATATTTGAAGTCGTAAAATCCATTTAGTTGGAATTACATCTTTGTTGAATTGGGTCTAGTATTTATGCTGATAGATCATATTAAAAATAAAAACCTGTTTTCACCGCATAAACAGCAGTACAAATAGATAATACTCCAGTCACTGCCGTAATATGTACCAAAACAAAATCGTAACTTCATGTCTTTATAAACAAAATGCATACCTTACATTAAACTCAATTTTTTTAAGAGAGACAATGAACATCACAACCCACTTCCAGTATTTGTACCTGTAAACGCTTCTTGATCACTTTAATGGATTGAGCAACAGCAGCAGCATGACTCTGCCAGTCACTCTCACTCTCATCAAGAATTGTCCACCCATTAGCAACAATTCCTTCGACGGTAAGCCCATCAGAAGTTGAAGGTTCAACAGCAGCCTGTGTACCGAAAAACCTGAACCCTCTTGAACAGACAGGCGCTTTATTAGACCCAGATGGGCTTTTCTTCCTCAAAAGCATATCAGAGCCAAACCCAGAAATATTTTTCCTCAAAATGCAATACCCAGATGCCAAAATTATGTCTTTTAAATTCATATGCGAGACGTGTTTATTTGGCAAGGCTAAAAAACTTGTTCGGACAAGGGTGAGATTAGAAGCAGATGGGTTTCTTATGATTTTAAGCAAAGCTGACGATAAACCGGAAGGTAAATTTTTGTAACTTGATTAGAGTCAATGAAATTCTGAAGCTGTGAGGAGTTGAGTGTTTTACTGGTTCTAGGGTTGTGAGAGGAATTGATTAGCAACTACGTGATCTTTTGAGAAGAAGAGATAGAATTTTTTTTTCAGGGTCACAAATGAAGAAAGAGTGCTTTTGTGGAGGGTTTAACAGACTTTCAGCTTCTGCCGCTCAAGGGCTTCAGTAGAGCTTTGAGGCCTGCGGTAGAGAAAAAGTGGTGCCGCCCATGAAACGACTTCGTTTCTTCGAGTAAGATAATGCATGTCTATAGGCAAAAACCTTGTAACTCCTCCTCTAGTTTCTTGAATATCTCTCAGCAAGTCTTTTTTATTGCTCCCTAATCTTATCATCTCCATCAATTTTCTCCCTGTTAAGAAAATAAATATGCACCCTCGACCTTATGTAAATTAAATAATAATGGTAATAAACTCTATAGAGACTAACAAATTTCCACAAAGTTTATAATCTCTATGATTCTAATGCTTGCCTACAAAAATATTAATAGACACCTTCATACCATATTATAACATACATGAGTTACATCATCAGTCACTACCATAAGTTTTTATTTTATATACAATATGTTTTTGCGGTGTTACAATATATTTTAGTTATCATTACAAGTTTTTTTGGTATATTTTTAGAAACAGAATTTTTTTACCTCAAATAAAATCCATTCTAGCTAATGGAATGTTTAGATTTGTGGTATAACTTGGAATCGATAACTCATTCTTGCCGATTAGAGTGCCTAATTGTGATCTAAAATTTGGAGGGGTAGGAAACTTTGCTCTAATGAAGTTTTTTTTTTTTTTTTTCCCTGAATAAAAGTTGAATTGCCTCCCAACCTTTTTGCATCCCCATGAGTTGTTATTATTACAGATGATGAGGTGAAAAACGGCTTCGTTTACGATATCGAAAGGCAAATATTAAACTATACGAAACAATTGAAAATTAACTATTTTCAACTGCCCCAAATGCCCTTCTTCCCTTCAGCACTCCATCCACCTCGCATCCTCTTCTCGGCTCCAAAACCCTGCACCAATTTCTCCAAAACCCTCTCCTCTCTGACAAGTATGTCCAACCCAACGGAATCCACTTCCCAGAATGCCCCTCAAACCTCACAAAATTACCCTACGCCACTGTCCCCTCCCTTACCTCCTATATCAAAGCACATAGAGCTGACAAGAGCCATGTCTGCTTCTTCAAAATCAAGCCTTTTCAAGTTGTCAACAACTGATGTGTTGTACGAAGATGAGTGGCTCATTGCTGTCAACAAACCTCGAGGTGTTTACTGCGAGACTGTGTTGGCTTCCGTTCCTTGCCTTCTTGCTGGTAACTCGGCCGAGACCGGTGGACTCAACACAGGTATCTTTGATTCTTAATTGGCGTTTTAATTTTCTGGGTAGAAGAAAGCTATGATTTTTGTGGGAATGCTGGATCTTTTGAGGACTTAAATTACTACTGAGTTGACTCGTTCGGTTGTTTCCGAGTTGACGTGGCCTATCTATGTTCTGCTACTAAGACTTTGGAATTTTTATAGTATGCCGAAGAGGCTATACTCAACTATGCTTAAAAGTAGATTTTTTGAGTTATTACTCTGCTTGTTTGGTAACCAAAAGGATAACACTTAGTTACTGGAATAAGTTGTGATGAATTTTTAAGTATAGATTCTAAAAACAATTAATTGCCTTTAAGTTTTCTATGAAAGCTGCCCTGGTAGCTTAATTAATTTTATGAATTGTGCTGCCCAAAAATTTTCTGTCAATGGTCATTATGCTTGATTTATTTGATCGTTAGAAACAAAATTTTTACTTGTCCATTTCATATTGTTTTATCAATAGTTGATAAATTAAGTTTGAAATGTGGACTTTTTGGTGCTCTAGTGAGATGGTGGGTGGACTGTGGAATATCTAAATATTATTCTCTGAAAAATATGAGCTGTTTTGGGTTTCAGTAAGTTACATTAATGTAGAGGTTTTTCCAGAACTGAACAGAGTTGAAAGCACTTTACGATAGATTATTTTGGATTTTCAATATTTTTTTCTCACTCTGCCGCATGTTGTATGAATTGCCATTGCTAACTGCCCCATGGCCATCTATTTGATTTTGTAATTGATATATTTCATCTCTTAGTAAATAATAGTACTTTATCTTACACTGAACCAATATACTGATAAGTTTCAATTTTGTAATGTTAAATGATGTTTCTCTGTCTCAAATTGAACCGTGTTTATAAGTTTCAATTTCAGGGACTGAAGCCAACCTTCCAGAGCTCCATCTTGCTAATCGACTTGATCGTGATACAAGTGGTGTTATGGTCATTACCAAATCTCATAAAGTGGCATCTAAGCTTGTGAAGGCTTTTACTGATCACAAGGTCCGGAAAACATACATTGCTCTCTGCATTGGTCCAGCTCCAAAATGGGAAAGGATCACCATTAAATCAGGCCATGGTCGGTCAAAGTTTGGGGCCTGGCGTGTGTATGCTGCATCAGATGTTGGTCGGACTCTACCAGGTGGATCTGTAGTTAGGGACATGGCTACTTCTTTTGAAGTATTATCAGTAAATGGACAGGGAAACTTCAGAGATTCCAAAGATCGGAAAGGTGGAGAAACTACTATAATAGTTGAAGAAAAAGCAATGACAGATGCTGATGCAAAGAAGGATGAGGTTTTGGTGAGAGCATTTCCCCAGAGTGGAAGAACACATCAAATTCGCTTGCATTGTCAGTATCTTGGTATTTCAATAAGAGGGGATGTGAAATATGAGGGTGTATATGAGTGGAATGGGAGGACACATGAGGGCCATGAACTTCATGCAGAGAGCTTATCTTTTGAGCACCCCATTACCGGTTGTCCTGTTATATTCCTAGCTCCTCTGCCTTCTTGGGCAGCCCAGGCATCGCCAACGTCATAAAATTAAATGCCCTCCGCTGTATTTGTTCTGGATATATTCTTTCGGGCTTTGGAAAATCTCCTCATTAACTCCTAAGGTACTATGATACTGTTATTCTCTTATGAGGGGCAAGTTTTAACATTTTACAAATTAATGAATTACTATAAGATAACTAAGAAGTTAGACAGAAAGAAAGTTATTGTTTGAGTTGAATGGATGGACTTGGGCCTGATATTCGTCTTGAGTTGTTGAAGATGTTGTATTCAGATCCTTGTTGCAGCAGGGTTGTCAATTATCTTGCTTGTTATGTGTTGGAGAAAGGAAGAGCTAGAGGTTCAATACAAAATCTTCATCACTTCAGATCCTTTTGCCTTCAACAGTCAAGAAAAAAAGGGTTATGTTTGACCTTCCATCCGTTTACTTAAACACAAACAGACTTGAAATCATATCATCAAAACCTTCTTTCAGTTTCTGGAATCAGTCAGAAAACTCCATTACAATTGATATAAACTTTAAATTTTGTCAAGCCTTGATAGAAGCTTTTCTCCAAGGAGAGGTTTGTCGAGAATTCTGAAATCACATTGGTCTATGTGTATTTAACCTGAAAGTTGGGGAGAACTCTATGATTTCATTGGACTTCACAATGCGCTGTAGGCAATGTGTCATATTATCCTAGTTGACATTATTCATTAGTTTTTCTAAATTTCGAATAATATCTAAAGAAAGCCATTTGGATTGCTGATTTTCATAGAAGTTTAATATGTGGTCACACTGGATAGAAAAGTCTGGAAAGGTAACTTTTTCCCTTGTTTGATTAGTGAGACATTGATGTTGAGTTTCGACATGCAGTGATGACCCTTGTACATCTTAGGAAATTGCTTAAAAGAGCAGCCATTTAGCCAACAAGATGATAGAGGCTTCATATCATGTACTTGGCAATCTTTGTGTAGTGGATAATTAGCAGGAGAATGTGGATGATAAGTAATGTTATGATTACAAAGTTTATATCCCAACTTTGTATCCTTAGTTGAAATGGCATCAAGTAGTACTCGTGGATGATACATGAAATTGCTTATTACGATAGCCAACAAGATGAACAAGATGATAGAGGTTTCTTATCCTTAACTAGGCAATCTCGTGTGGCAGATAATTAGCTTTAGCATATGGACGACAGATGAGTTTGATTGATGGATAACATGAAGAATGGAAGGGAAAGAAACACAAATTAAGACAAGGAAGAAACATTATTGGGCAAAAATGACTCAGCCAGGGTATATCCTTGCTGTCAAAAGAAGCTTTATGATTGAAAACTACCTAGTTTAAATTAGCTTGGTGGATTGTTTTATGGCCCCAGATTCCAGTGTTAAAAAATTGATTCTCCATTTAGCAGCAAGCATTGAACATACTATATATCTGTCAACTTACGAGCTAATCTCAGATTATGAAAGGACTTAATTTCCTGAAGAACCAGGAAGTTGGTGAAGATTTCAAATTGTCACAGTAGAAGTTGTTGAAGCCGAGGTGAAAAGTGTGATTGCCATTTTTTGCCCACAATAACAACATTTCAACTCTGGGGAAATTAATTGTATCCACGGTATTGTATGAGACAGCTTCCGGAAGTTACTGTTCATCTACTTCTAGACTTAGTATGAAATCTTTGATTTCTAACGTATCATTTGATTTAGAGAAAAAGAGGTACATAACAATCAAATTAAGTATGTTGGAATTGACAAGTCAATCTAATAGGTAATCTAATAGGTAAAGCGGTTGAGCTCCTAGGTGCGCAATATCTAGGTAGCGTGTAAGAGGGAAAGAATGCCGTGGCAGACTTATCTTAGTCTATTTTAATAAGATTACTTTGAATAGCAATGAGGTTAATAAAAAGATCAGTCGAAGACTTTGATTAAGTTGCTGGGTTTACTTTTGAATTAATCAGGGTAAACAGGTTCGAACTGTATATGCGTATTTGCTATTAAATATTATATCAGAAATCTAGATGCAGCATGCGGGGCTTGACTACTTTCCAAAGGTTTTCAGTATGTAAAACGTTGATAATAAGCATATGCTGGGGCAAACTTGGTGATTAAGTTTATAAAAGTCAAGAATAGAAAAATAGAGTAAATTTCTCTCTCTTTTTACGAGATCAAAAGAGAAAATAGTCAAATTCAAGAAAACACTGGCAGCCTCCAAGATTGCTTGTAATGTTTGAATGCATACTGTTATGGGAAATCAAATAAAGAAAAAAAAACGTTTTGGAATTTTAAGCTGTTGATTGAGACTGGGAACAAAAAGTATTAGTCATACAATAAACTATAACAGAATACATATTTACTATGTGTTGAAAATATGATATTTTATGCCTTGAGACACAAATTTATATTAAAGTTAGGAAGATATAAGAGAGTAAAAGAATAAAACTTTTGGTTGTAGTTTAAAACAAATGATACGATGAAAAGATGTATCTAACATTTGGAACGGTTAAAATGGGATGCATTAAATGTTTAGAAGTGGTCCTTATCCAAATTTACTAAAGCTGAGTTGGATTGTTTGTGCAAAAAGAGACAAAGTATGAAAAAGGGTAGTTGATACGTACAGAAGCACATTGGATAGGGACGTTGAAAAAGCTCCTTCCTACAATTCAAACCAACAAAGAAACTCATGTGTCCATCTGCCGTTCAAAACAACCAGTTTGCGTAGATTCCAGTGGCCGTGCAAGGTCTCTGAATTATCTTTTTGGATAATGTACTGTTATCAGACAAAAGCTTTAGAGGCTGTACTTTTTAAGAAGGAAAAAGGAACAACACTGAGATTTTTCTATATCTGCTAGGACAGCTGAAGAAACCAAGTGAAGTGTGAGTTTATGGAAATGGCTTCATTGAGTGAGGGGCTTACACAGGTTCTCATTCCTGCAGCTGCTTTGATTGGGATTGGTTTTTCTTTGATTCAATGGTTCTTGGTCTCCAAGGTGAAGGTCTCAAATGAAGGTGGTCAAAATTACTACAATGATAGGTTGATTGAAGAGGAGGAGTCTGAGGAGGGTGTTGATGCTCTTGAGGTTTCTATCAAATGTGCTGAAATTCAAAGTGCCATTTCCGTTGGTGAGCTCTCTCTCTCCCCTCCCCCCCGGCCTTCCTCTCTCGTTTTCCCTTTTGGTTGAGTTGTGTGGCATTTTATTGATCAAAATGCATATTAAGTGATTTGTTTTAGTGCAGTGATGTAATTCGATTGTGGGTGATGACTGCAGTTGTGTCTTAATGGAAAATTATAAAAGATTGCTCAATTATGAGCTATATATGGCCTATGAGATATGCTTCAATTATCTAATACTTAAATATTTATTCCTTATCTCTTCTTGTCTTTTATTACGTATTAGATCCTGATTTTGCATGCGTTCTTTAAACAAAATGAATTTAATATTTTTCAATTATATGCGTTATGCAGTGTTCACTCTTTTGTTCTCTCTTGGATCAACAGATTCAATTCCAAATTATGCCTTTTCTCAGTTTTTTTTTTTAAATTTCTTTCATATATACTCTTTGGCATCCATTCTGAATCTTCCTTTTACTCGCATCATTGATATATGGTAACCCACCCCGAAAAGAAAATTGGAAATAAAAGAGAAATCTATTCTGATGAAGAATGGAAGCAGATCTTCAAATTATTATCTGAGTAGCGTCTTTAATATGATGTTTTTCATCTGCTCTTCTGCTATTAGGTGTTCTATGACTCTGGTAATTATCTTTGTCCTGTTCATATTCATCCAGATCCGTGTTATTTTTAATATGTTGTTGAAATGTTTCTTCAATTGAAAAACTAGATTATCCATATCCAAGATTTTCTGGTCACTTCCCTGTGTGATATCAAGAACTGATGATAGCGCGTCACAAAATGTTTTGAGTCTTCTCAATGTGTAATATCAAGAACTGATGATAATCCCCCACCATGCTTACAATTTCCCATGAGCACTTCTTCTGGCTCCTCCAGATATAGTTTTTCTAGCTGCGGAGACATTATTGCAAAAACAAGCTAAAAACACTTAATTGTCTTTTCTTGAAATGCATGTTACTAAGGATGAAAACGGTTTTGAGTGAATTTGTTTATATTTTTACCCGAGTTGATGTTTCTATGCCTAAAACATACCCTAATTACTTCACTTTTCATGTTAGGCTGGACTTTTTTTTTTCAGGGTGTTTATATACGATCCCCACAAACAGAAATGGAAAGAAGAATTGTGATTCTGTACCATGGTTATATTGTTTTATAATATTAATCGATCTCACTTTGATTTATGTCAATGTTCTCAGGGGCAACTTCATTTCTGTTTACCCAGTATAAGTACCTTAGTGTCTTCATGGGTGTATTCAGTGTCATCATTTTCCTCTTCCTGGGTTCTGTTAAGGGTTTCAGCACCAAAAGTGAAGCATGCACTTACAACACAGGGAATATTTGTAAACCGGCTCTGGCTAACGCCCTCTTCAGCACCATTGCTTTCTTGCTTGGTGCCCTGACTTCAACCCTCTCAGGTTTTCTTGGCATGAAGATTGCAACCTTTGCAAATGCCAGAACTACCCTAGAAGCAAGGAAGGGTGTTGGCAAGGCATTTATTGCAGCTTTCCGCTCTGGTGCAGTGATGGGATTCCTCCTTGCTGCCAATGGCCTCTTGGTGTTGTATGTCTCAATCAATTTATTTAGACTCTATTATGGGGATGACTGGGAGGGACTTTATGAATCTATTACTGGTTATGGTCTTGGGGGTTCCTCAATGGCACTCTTTGGGAGAGTTGGAGGAGGTATTTATACCAAAGCAGCTGATGTCGGTGCTGACCTTGTTGGAAAAGTTGAAAGAAATATTCCCGAAGATGATCCTCGAAACCCAGCTGTAATTTCCTATATTTACCTTTTACTCTGTTTGATGCTATCATAGTCTGTTTTGTGTCCTTTGATGTCTCGATTTATATTAGATGCACATTTAGTATCGATGGTGGCAATTAGTTTCCAGTTCCAGGTTCCTCAAGTTGCTTATTGATTATTCTCTATACCATCAACATTGCTTGTAACTGATGTTAAAGTACTTATGCAGGTTATTGCTGACAATGTGGGTGACAATGTAGGAGACATTGCTGGAATGGGTTCTGATCTATTCGGATCATATGCTGAGTCATCCTGTGCAGCACTCTTTGTTGCTTCAATATCATCCTTTGGTGTCAGCCATGACTATGCAGCCATGTCATATCCCCTGATTGTAAGTTCAATGGGAATTGTTGTTTGCTTGATAACGACACTTTTTGCCACTGATCTGTTTGAGATTAAGAGTGTGAGTGAAATTGAACCAACCTTGAAGAGACAACTTCTTATCTCTACCATTCTAATGACTGCTGGAATCGCCATGGTCAGCTTCTTTGCTTTGCCATCAGAATTCACTCTCTTCAATTTTGGAAGTGAGAAGACTGTAAAGAACTGGTATGCTTCCTCAAAAAGACATTCTATTTCTCCAGGATCCTGTTTATTTATTTTCATATCTTTTCATCTTGTTGATTAAATTTTATGCAACTGCAGGCACCTTTTCATCTGTGTTGCAACTGGCTTGTGGGCTGGACTTGTTATTGGGTACACCACAGAGTATTACACTAGCAATGCTTACAGGTGAGCTGTCTTCTTCATGGCTATAATAATCAAGTGTATTTTCTCTAAACTTCTTTTCTGTTTGCTATTTCTTCAATGCTTTTGTATGGATATAAGTATTAAAATTCATTAATCTTTATGTAATGTAATGCTTATTATCATGTTCAATGGGCAGTCCAGTGCAGGATGTTGCAGATTCTTGCAGGACTGGAGCTGCAACAAATGTGATTTTCGGTTTGGCTTTAGGATACAAATCAGTCATCATTCCAATTTTTGCAATCGCAGCTGCTATTTATGTGAGCTTTAGCCTGGCTGCCATGTATGGAATTGCTGTGGCTGCTTTGGGAATGCTCAGCACCATTGCCACTGGTCTTGCAATTGATGCTTATGGCCCCATTAGCGACAATGCTGGTGGCATTGCAGAGATGGCTGGAATGAGCCACAAGATACGTGAAAGAACAGATGCTCTGGACGCTGCTGGAAACACCACAGCTGCAATTGGCAAGGTAAGGTTTCCACTGATCTGTTACAACCATTATAACCTTGATGTTGATATAAACTCAGGCAGCTATCAAGCTGGTCAGCTGGGAAACCTATGTTAACTATAATCTTCATGCGGTGCCTTTCTCTGTCAGGGTTTTGCAATTGGATCAGCTGCTCTTGTTTCTCTTGCTTTATTTGGTGCCTTTGTTAGCAGAGCAGGCATCAAGACAGTTGACGTTTTGACACCAAAGGTCTTCATCGGACTGATTGTGGGAGCCATGCTTCCCTACTGGTTCTCAGCCATGACAATGAAGAGTGTAGGAAGTGCAGCTCTCAAAATGGTTGAAGAGGTTCGTAGGCAATTTAATACCATTCCAGGGCTTATGGAAGGCAGAGCAAAACCAGACTATGCAACTTGTGTCAAGATTTCTACCGATGCATCACTTAGGGAGATGATCCCACCAGGCGCATTGGTTATGCTTACTCCACTTATTGCTGGAACCCTCTTTGGAGTGGAAACTCTAGCCGGTGTTCTTGCTGGTTCACTTGTTTCTGGTGTCCAGGTATGCACTCATAGTTCAATGCCCTCCCAAAACCGTGTTCCATCATTGCACAATCGCTCCCACTTTGGTGACACATCACCAATTGATCATCAAGAGTGACATATATTATTCTTTTCTTTGATAAATCTTTAGTAACAGTGATCTCATTTTTTGTCCTCCCAATGGCAGGTTGCCATTTCAGCTTCTAACACAGGAGGGGCATGGGATAATGCCAAGAAATACATAGAGGTAAACTCTGCTTCATGCTTTCAAAAATTCGTTCTACTACTTCAAACTACAGTATAACTTATGCATGCAATGTATCCTGTTTATCGTTTTATATAAAAATTGGAAATTATTATTAAAAAAAATCATATCCAACATTTTTATGTCCTTCTCCAACTTTTATATAAAACGATAAATTAGATTCATTGCATTTCGATTGAAATCATTCCTTGTAAAGTTCCCAAATTTTGATGAGCCTCAAGTTGTGTCAAACTGTCAATTATAGAGCTGAATTGTGCTTCTTATGTCCCATCTTGACGTGATTTTTTACAGGCCGGTGCCTCAGAACATGCTAAAGCATTGGGTCCAAAGGGGTCAGACGCTCACAAGGCTGCAGTGATCGGTGACACAGTTGGAGATCCCCTCAAGGACACTTCTGGCCCTTCACTCAATATCCTGATCAAGCTCATGGCAGTGGAGTCTCTGGTGTTTGCTCCATTCTTTGCTGCTCATGGGGGCATCCTCTTCAAATTGCTGTAACTAGAAAGTTGAATCCTTCATCTCATCCACTCTAATCTGGTATATATGTTCCGTTCAGTAACGTCAATGCAACGTTTGCTGTAAACTTAATTCTAGCTCCAGAATGTAAACACGAAACGAGAACGCTTTGCTGCCGCTTCCAATTTTACTATGCATAAATAAGTTTGATTCACAAGTGCATGTTTCCATGCGTAGATCTTCAGTGGTTACCCAACATGATGTTTTATTAATTAGCACATGATTCCATGACATAAACAAAATTGCAAGCCAAGTCTTCCACTTATAGTTTTATTTAGTGAGCTTTGATTGGATTCTACTCTACTCATTTAGAAAAAGCTAAAACGATAGCATGAGTGCCGACCCATTTTTGGATCAATAATCAAAGGTAGTCCTTGGCCTACCAAAATTATCGTATGTGGTGGACCACTGGGCAGTATAATCTAAGAAATTCGATATTTACCAGAACTATTGTTATTTATTGCTTAGTCAAATCAAGTGAAATAATACACAGAAAAGTTTCTAAATGGTCGACATGCATTGATGGGTGTGCGTTCATTAACTCGTAATAATCAAATGACGCTTCGTCTAATTGTCTCATAATTTGTGAAATAAAAAAAATAAGATTTTGATTATTTTTAAAATATGACAAGAAGTTAATTAATTTGTATTTATCCCAAACTTTGATTTATTTTTTTTCTATTAATGGGCATACATAAATAAATTTTTATTTCTTTAACCTTTTTTTAGAATGGTAATATCTTATCTAATTTTGTAGTTTAATAGAAGCTGGCAATCTCTTTCTAGTGCATGCTTCCAGATAAACCAATAAATTAAACATTATAAATTAAACCCTTATAATGAAAAATTATTTACTGTGAACAGCTAACTCTTCTTTACCACGACAGGCCAATATCATCCCCCCACGTTTCAACTACCGTTTGTACCGTCAACTTTCGTGTAATCACCAATCCTTTTCCGCCATGTCATACCAATGACACTGATCTCCAACGCGTCAACTTTTTATTTGGCCACGTCATGAAAACGTCTCCACGTCAGCTCTGCACTGCCCTTGAAAATCTAACTACCGAAGGCCACTATATAGCCGGCTTCTCTTGATTTCACACCTCACTCTACAGAGCTCAATCTCTCTCTAGAAATGGCGAAGCCAAACCCTAATTTTCTCTCGCTAATTCTCCTCTTGTCTCTCTACGTGGCGATCGCCTCTTCTCACGTCTTCTTCGAAGAACGCTTTGATGGTACCTCTCTCTTTCTCTTTGCTCGAATTGCGCTGTTCCATTTTCTACATTTTTCGAATTTCTAGATCGGTTCGATTTTTAGCGGGATCCGCTTTGATTTCATTAACTTCAAACCTTTCGTCGTTTAATTGTTCAATTACAATTAGAAATGGAGCCATACTGATTAGATCTGTGATTGATGAATATCATTGAGATTTGAGTTCACTTAAACTGGAAATGATAATGTACAATCGTTTATAGTCTTTGTGAACAGTGATCTGCATGTGATTGATTATTTACTTGGTATGCATTTCGTAGTTCCGTGCAATTAAATTTTGGCACTAGTGCGTTATTAGGAGAGCATATATAAATGATGTGCTTAGCGCATTTCTCTATTATACTTAGAAAACTGTTAATCGTTTTTTTTTATTGGATACAGCAGTATAATTTTAGCAGCATTTTCTTATGATAATCTGGTTTTATTTTTTTGAAAAAGATGGATGGGAGAGTCGATGGGTTAAGTCAGAGTGGAAGAAAGATGAGAACATGGCTGGGGAGTGGAACTACACCGCCGGAAAATGGAATGGCGACCCCAACGACAAAGGTGGTGTTCTTCTGCCATGTTTATGTAATTTAATATATGGTTTGCTCGGATTGGGTTGGGCTGAGCTGAGTTTACTTGAGTTAATCTTTGGTATTATGTTGTATGGCAGGTATTCAAACGAGTGAAGACTACAGGTTCTATGCTATTTCAGCTGAGTTCCCTGAATTCAGCAACAAGGACAAGACACTTGTTTTCCAATTTTCTGTCAAGCATGAACAGAAGCTTGATTGTGGTGGTGGCTACATGAAGTTGCTTAGTGGTGATCTTGACCAGAAAAAATTCGGTGGTGATACCCCTTATAGGTTGGTGTTACTCGGTTCGGATCTAGGCTTTTTGTGATAAATGTGTTATTTATGCTGATAATGTTTTTGTATGTTTGATTGCAGTATCATGTTTGGCCCAGATATCTGTGGTTATAGCACCAAGAAAGTACACGCCATTCTTAACTACGACGGAAAAAACCACTTGATCAAGAAGGAAGTAGCATGTGAGACTGATCAACTCACCCATGTTTACACATTCATCCTTCGCCCAGATGCTACCTACACCATCCTTATTGATAATGTTGAGAAACAAACTGGTAGCTTGTACTCAGATTGGGATCTTCTCGCTGCAAAGAAGATAAAGGATCCCGAGGCCAAGAAAGTAATTATTTAATTTGACCAACCTTATTCTTTCTGAAATACTATGTTGGCTTTCTTGATCGTAAAATTTATAAACCTTGCTTCTTTATGTACTGTCAGCCGGAAGATTGGGATGACAAAGAATTTATCCCTGATCCTGAAGACAAGAAGCCAGAGGTAACAATCCCCTGATACCTCAACCCGCTTGTATTCTGTGCGAAATTCCTGTGATCATCTTATGCATAACTTACCTTTTTTTTTCCAATTATAATATTAATAGGGTTATGATGACATTCCAAAGGAGATAGTAGATCCTGAGGCCAAGAAGGTAGTCATTGAATTCAAGTCTTCTGAGAAATTTTGCCTTCATATTTTGAATAAATGTACTGATTAAGAACGTTAATGATGTAGCCTGAGGATTGGGATGATGAGGAAGATGGTGAATGGACAGCCCCAACCATTCCCAACCCTGAGTACAAGGGCCCATGGAAGGCGAAGGTCTGAAATTCTAGATTGAATTGAAGCATGCAAATGTAATTGGTAATAAATTATAGTTCTGATTTTTTTTTTCTCTCGTATCTGCAGAAAATTAAGAACCCTAACTATAAGGGAAAGTGGAAGGCACCAATGATTGACAACCCAGGTTCTATTCATGGCTTTGCATTAGTTGTCCTTTTTCTACAAATTTTTCTTAAAGTTTTGTTATTAATGCTGCTTATGGTTTTGAATGTTCTATAGATTTCAAGGATGACCCAGATCTCTATGTTTACCCCAAGTTGAAGTATGTCGGCATTGAGTTGTGGCAGGTAATTTTATGTATTGTCCTCTTATGGGCGTTATTACTATTTTTATTTTATGGGTCCCAAATTCTGACAGGAAGATGCATAATATGTCAGGTGAAATCTGGTACCATGTTTGACAATGTTTTGGTTTGCGATGATCCTGATTATGCCAAGAAGCTGGCTGAAGAAACATGGGGAAAGCATAAGGATGTATGTTGCCGTTTAACATTAAAATTTGAAACTTCATAGTAGATTATTTTTCTGGTATTTGATTTAGCCGCTTGGGTATGCAGGCTGAGAAGGCCGCTTTCGATGAGGCTGAGAAGAAGAAAGAAGAGGAGGTACTTTCTTGCTTTTTGTATTCCATAGTAGATTTATCATTATTGCTTTAGCTTTTTATGGTAATTTATTATAAACCTCGGATGAATTTTGGCATAAAGATAGATTCATAAGCCTTGTCCTTTCGGAAGCAGCACTACAATATTTTCTCTTTTCCTCTTTATGATAAGGAGATGTACGCTATATTGTCTATTAGTTTCTGATAATAGTTTTATATATTGTGCTTCTGTTTTCTAACTTAATGAATATGCTTGTTCAGGAATCAAAGGATGCACCTGATTCTGATGTAAGTCTATAAACTGTTTTCTTATGTGTCCTGATGTAATGACCTCTATTCTGGTCCTAATTTCAGTAACCTGTTTTTCAGGTTGAGGATGAAGATGACGATGCAGAGGATGCTGAAGAAGATGATTCTGATGCTGAAAAGAAATCAGAGTCAAGCGATGCTGAAAAGGATGTACATGTAGGCTTTCCAACTCCTAACTTGTTAGCTTTTTTAAGTCAAATTTTGGCACAATTCCTGATTGAGAGTTCCTTTCGCAACTTAATAAGCATCCCACGCATCTAAGACTTTCTTTCCTTTTGTTTACACAGGATGAGCTGTAGGGAGATCACTGCATTGAAAATCTGATAATCGGGTCTGGAGATAAGTGTGAAGTTGCTCAAAAAAAAAAATTTCTTTTTTATTTTAAAAATTTCAGCTGTAGGAGTTTTTCTCTTAGGAAGGGAAATGAGCTGAAGGCTGCATACAACAGTGTTGCTGGATTGCTTTTTTCTCATTTAACTGAGCCATTAGAACAAAGAGGATATGTGTGCCTTTTATGATGAAAATTCATGTAGTTTGAACATTGGAGCTCAATATCTTGCCCATTTATCTGTTACAGTTTGTTTCTTTATGCTTCAATTTTGCTTCTCTTTTTCCCTTCTTTTTATTAACAAGAAAAAAAACAAAATGAAAGTGATTTTTAATCTTTGAAAAACAAACCTGTACAAGGAGGGGTTGAACTCCTGAAATGGAAGCGGACAGATCTTAGTACCCCTGAAGCAGGTGTTTAGTCTTATTGACAAATTCAATTGTTAATTCTATTAAACCTGACTTTGTGATATAAAATTGTGTATGTTAGTGATACTTCTAAATGTCGAGTAGAGTTCAAAAATTCTCCCTAATTTTGATGATTACGTACACCAAGCAACTCATGTTCCACGAGGCAAGCCAAACAAACTCTCCAGTGATGCCGCTTTTCGCCATCATCGTTGAAGATTCAAGTAAATGAAAGAGGCAAAGGTGTTTGTGTCTCTGTCGGTTGCAACAATTTTTTTGTTCTGTTGAGAATATGCCCTGGATATGCCTCTTATGGAGGATTAGATTGGAAAAGTTTGGTGGTAGTGTGTTGGATTGGGTAAATTTTTACTGGAGCAAGAGTAATTGCTATTTGGGATTTGCATATTATCATATATTATTGGTTGGTAGAATGAAAAGAATCACGGGAAAAAGAATCCAGATCTAAAAAATGGAAGAACAAGGGATTTTTTGGTTAGAGATATGCAATTATCTTGGAACAAATATAGAACCTGAGTGGATAATTTTAAATCTATTACCGGTACTCTCTTCCCAATTGAGGTCAATCATTCAGATGGAGGTAAACCAGAGAGTTTTTTATATGTTAGTAAAAATGGTGGGAATTAATCAAATTTCAAGGATGCAGTCACTTTAGAATCGTATTATATTCAGCGCAGCACATCGCACGAATAAATGGCTCTTGATCTCATCCCTAACAACGAAAGTTTTGAAGTCCTTTTAGTGGGAAGTTTCCCAATTTTATCTCTTTTCTCCGGCATATGAATGATTACAGCATATTTAAAACATGAACTGAAATAACGACATTTACTTTCTGTGAGTGCCTGCAAGTCCACTAGGATGGTGCCACTGCCACCCACTATTTCGAATTTCATTCAAGTAGATTTGGAGCCTTCCTACAAGCCCCAGAAAAACTGAGGCGAAAAACCTCAAATTTTATTGGAATTTCACCGGAACTATGTATATGTACAAATCAACCATTTTGTTGCTACTTGCCCTGATTTAAATCCAAAACGTGAACATACTTGGGCAATATTTCAACTGTTCTTCAATTTCTCATCAATAGATTTGATTGCATCCAGCAACTCCTCTTCTTGCAGTGGTTTTGTTAAATAAAAATCCATTCCAGCACTTGCTATCCTGCTTGCTTCCTCAGCCATTGCATGTGCTGTTAATGCAATAATTGGAATATGGACATTATATTCGTTTTCCTGCTTTCTTATCAATCTTGTTGCTTCAAATCCATCCACTACTGGCATCTGTGAAACAAAAGAATCGCATGATCATAAATATACAGAACTTTATTTTGTTATATATTTATAAAACATGAAAAATTTAAATATATGGTGATTCATATTAACCATTCTTGAAATACTAAGCAATAGGAACTCGTTACCATACATATGAATTCTCAAAATTTGATTAATCTTATACTTGTGCAATTAGATATTCATTTGAGATATAATTTAGTAAGATTACCTCACAGTCCATAATAATATAATCGTAAGGGAGAGCCTTGGAGTGTCCTTCCTTTCTTAGATCACTTAAAATTTTGCATACTTGATCAAACGCCTCTTTTCCATTTCTGCAGACCTCAACATTGGCTCCAAGTTTACTAATTCTAGTAGTAGTCAGCTTGATCATTGCTGCAGCATCTTCAACAACCAGAATTTTCTTCCCACACAGTGGCTTCTCACTGCTTTTTCTATCACTACGTACTACTCTATGCTGAGGTGAGGCGCAAAGGGATGAAGAAGTTCCTGCCTCAGCATTGGAGCCCTTTAACTTGTTTGAAGCATTGGAGTCTACAAGTTGCTGGGCTTCTTGAGATGATGTTCCAATCTTTAACTTTCGGAAGCTACGTTGGGAGGTAGCATTGCACTCTGGTAGTAGCCTTAGCACTTCTATCAAACGTGAACCATGAAATGGTTTATTCATCATGTAATCACATGGAGGAACTAGCAGGCACTCTTCAGGCTCTCTTAAATGCACACTGCGCATGATTGGATTATCTAACCAGACGAGCTTGCATAACAAACTGGGAATGTCTTTCCTGAAGTTGGCCAAAGCTTTGACCAATTCAGATGAGGAAGCAGAACTGGCATCAATCACTACCAGTGTGAAGTTTGAGAAATTTTTAGAGTTGGTCTTTCTGTAGAATGGCAAAACGTTGTTGTCATTTCCGTCTTGAATGCACAGTGGCCCATCATTTGGTCCTGTATCTGAGTTGCTGGATGCAGACATGGTTAAATAGTCAATTGAACTTGACTCTGCTAGTTTTCCTGAATAAGTAATAGAGGAAGGATCCACCTTGCGCTTTATTTTTTTGAGCCATTGATGAAGGACTTTCTCTTGTCTTACAATTGTAACTTTTATGTTTAAGTTGTTCTCAATGTACCTCTTCAAAACTCTTCTCCTTTCCTCACCGTTTATAAAGAATATCATGTGAGATCCCTCTGTTTTGGGTGCGGGGTTCCAAAAAGATGCAACATGCTGATGAAATCCATTTTGTGGCCAATCGTTTTGCGTTCTAGAGTGAGGTTCATTAGGCTCAACCGACTGGCGTTCACATATGGTAAGAAGAATATTGAACTTGAAGCAAGTGCCTCTTTCACCAGGCTCTTTCTCAACAATTGTTATTTCGCCTTTCATTAGACGTACCTATAGAGCAAAATATCAGCATTGAAATTAAACGGTTTCAGCATTAAATCTTGAAAGCGACAATCAAATATCTAAGCTATTCTTGTATACTTGTAGGTGGAATTCTTCCATTCCTGCTTTCAGAAGATACCAAATAATCTCTGAGTTAGGCTTATCAAGCTACAGCTTATGCAGTAAAACAATTTCTATCTGTTAAACAATGCAATATCTGAGTAATCTTACCATAGATTGTACAATACCAAGTCCCAAACCGATGCCTTCTTGGCCAAGAGCAGTTTCCTTGACTTGGACAAATTCTTCAAAAACAGAATTTTGCTTGTCTTTGGGGATTCCCTTGCCTGTATCATCCACCTCAAATTCAAACTCCATTAAGTTGGGATTTTCTTCAACTGAATGAAGTGCATTTATATCATTGAAGCTCTCCTCACTCTTGAAAAACAACCTCGACAAACACTTCAAGATAACATTACGATTAGAAGCAATAATATCTTGTTTGAAATTCTTTTTCTTGACCACTGCACGAACTGAGACATGACCTTCTGATGTGAACTTGATGGCATTGCTAAGTAAGTTGCATAAGATCTGTTTGAGCTTTACTCGATCACCTCTTACGGGGCATAATCCAAGAATAGAGCCATCACAAGGATCAAGCACAATGTCTACACCTTTCTTTATACCAACATGATAGTACAAATCAACTACTTCCTCAAGGAGTTGAGCCAAGTTGAATTCTTCTTCTTTAAGTTCCATTTTTCCAGCTTCCATTTTACTCATCTCCAGTACTGAATTCAATATGCCTGAACCATTTTAAACAAATTAAATTCTGAACGATCTGGCTACCCTCAGAGAAATTTCACTACCTTTTCAACTGATAGGCTAAGAAGTCACAAAAAAATGTTGGTCAATAAAGAATCATTTGAAAGTTGATTAAAAGACATTAATTTACCAGCATATTGTTTTCTGTTTCAGTTCAAAGATAACAGTAAAAGTTTCCGTACATCAACTATAAAAATGGTTTACATGCTGAAAAACATTTTCCAATTAGATTCACTAATAAATCAAAATGTCCTGGCTTTTGACAACATTATGGATGCCAGAGGTGAAAAAAAAAAATTAAAAAATAGAAGGAAAGCTGAGACACACTAACCCAGTAGGTCCCTTGTACAAGTTTTGATCAGACCCAAATTCTCTGCTAAATCAGTTTTAGGATTGGCATCTTCATGACAAAGCTCTACCAAACCTGTAATAGCAGCTAAAGAAGCACGAACATCATGGCTTGCTTTAGCAAGTGCAAAAGTCTTGTTCATACTCTTGCGTTCTGCTTGTTGAGTTGCATTCATTTGCTTTATGAGAGCAGCACATAAGAACATTTCTCTTTTTGCAGCTCTCGTAATAAAGAATAGGAAGATGCTAAGAGAGATTATTACAGCTGCTAGCATAAGCAAATGTAAAACGAGCGATATCTTGCTATTTCTGCTGACAAGGCTCACCAGTCCATCCCTCGGATAAGCCAATACATACACCTGAAATATGAATCATATCTATGTAATTGGACTTCATTTAACATAAGGTTATAACTTATTAGTTGTAAGTGGTGTAATTGTAACCTTCCAAACTGTATAATTGGACTTCATTCAACAAATTTGAATTCCTATTTTTTTGTGAAAGTGTCAATATATATCAGCAAATGAAGGGCATACCGATGGAACACCTGCAATCTGTAGGGTGGAGCAAAAGAACACGTACTTGAGTCCCATGATTTTCCCATAAAAACTCGATTTGCCATCCTCAGAAGCACATAAAAGGTTAGCAACAGGACCTACAGGATCCCCATTAGGCATCAACTTTTGCACTGAAACCGTTTTGTTATATATTACCATTTGAATGTCTTGAAGTTTAGTCTGCATAATCACTACCCCATCTGCTGTGGCCAGGTGAAAATCCCCTCCATAAAAATCTAATGCCGAGAAACAATCAATTACTACTTTTGCTGGAAAACCAAGTGATATCACACCTCTACCGTCCATAGCTACAGTGCTAAAAAATGTGCTATCTTGTGCATTGTTCCATCCTGTCCCTAGTGAAGAGTAGCCATCAGTGCTATTCAAGGCTTCCTGAAACCAACTTGCATTTAAAGAAATCATTGATTTTGAGCCAACTGCCGTGCCATACAACAACCCCGTATCACGATTCACTGGCTGAATATACCAAATTGAAGAGAACGAAATGTTCGAATACACTGCAATAGTTTGATCCCCAAAATTATGATATGAAAACAATAAACCATCCAACCCTACAAAAGCAACCTGCGATAAGTGTGGAATTGTTGAAAGTGCTAGAAACAATGTTGGTGCAACCTGAACACAAAACAAAAACATCTTATCATTTCCTGTATGCGAGCTCAAAATTGTTACAAAATATGGTTTGTTACTATATTATTGATGTCAAGCTGACCTTGGTTTCAATGGCATCAAATGTTAGCTCAGTTCCATTTAGAAAAGAACTCAAAGATCTTGCTAAATTTATTGCAGATGAATTTAGAGGGACTAGCAATCCTGAAGTGGTTTGGATTTCAGAAAAGGATTTGTTGCGTACTCCATATGATTCCCAGGTGATTGCATGTGCAGTTTCTTTGTTGATCAACAACAACTTTAAGGTTAGAAAACCACAAACTCCCTGTAGCCATTGAAGTTGTTTTTGTAAGTAACAGAAGTACATGCAATATCTACAACTACTCAAAAAGCAGAAAATTAACGGATTCAGAATATTACTATAACAATGACAAAGCCAAGGGGCCTCGAAACTATTTTTGGGCAGAGCCTTTTTGGATTAAACTTCAACTTCATGGCTAATTCCTCTTCTTAGCTTCTGCAGTTCTCATCAGAATTAATAATTAAATATTTCAATCTCGTACTGCTAATCTCCATGCATGCATATCCAACAAAACTCATGTGACATTTACCGTTTCAAAGTAAAATAACAAAAAAAAAGAGAGTTAAATCTGGATTTGTTATAACAAACCATGAAAAGCTAACATAAAACCTTCAGAGTGAAAAAAACTACCGTTCTAAATCAGAACTATGTTCGAAAATATGTATATATTTATTTATATATACCTAATAACATTTGTTTTGTTGTGAACAGAAGCAGAACAATAAAAAAATGTCAATTCCAAGGTAGCTGAAACAATAACGAGAGAAAGTCCATGCATAAAACCTGCGGAGCTACAGAGTGGAAGAGAGAAAGTAGGACACAGAATCTTTAAAATCTTTTACTAAACTGAATTTAAATTGACCTGACCAATGGCTAGAGGACACAGTCCATTTTAAATTGACAACAACCCATTTATCTGATACTTATGTGTGCTTTTGGATCCATGCAATTACTGTAGGATATCTTTGATTTTATATTTTAATGAAAATGATTTGGCTGATAGTATTGTTAACATAACTATACTAATACCTTTAATATCATTTTCTGAAGTTAATAGTGATACCTTACACTTGTGCATTGGGAAGTGGGCATTTAGTTTGTTCTTTTAAAGCCATTTTCTAAAATATAGTTTTAAATTTTGAGTTCTATACTCAACTTTTTTTTTTTTAATCTATAAAAGCATTTCATTTAATATTCAAACAGTATTTTCAAAATTTTAAAATTATAATTTGAATCAGTGTATCCTAACAACCTAAAAATGATAATCCGATAATGCAATAAAAAAATTATATTTATAAACTTTTTAATTCATAATATTTTTATTTAAGATATGTAATCCTAAAAAGGCCCAAATGATAATCCAATTAATGTTACTAAAAAATTATATTTATAAACTTTTTAGCTCATAATCTTATTCCTATTCCCTTTTGTAATTTAAAAATTATGTAATCCTTACAAGCCCTAAAGTATAATACAATTAACATTAAAAAAAATATTTATAAACATTTTAACCCATAATCATATTACCATTATTTATTTAAGATTATGTACAAATTCTTATTTACATATGAACACGTGTACACAGAACCAGAAGTTGAAATATTTTATATTATTTGATTGTATGGCTGGATTTGGGCATCTTAACCATGAGGGGACTTGATATTCCATGCTTCTTAACAATCAGGACACTTGATATTCTCTGCAGTGATTGCCCACATTGTGCACAGAATTGTGCACAGAATGTCTAAGTGTTCTTCAGGATTTCTTATAATAAACCATGAAAAAAGCTAACATAAAAGCTTCATAAACGAGTAAAAAAAAAGACTTATATATATAATATTTATTTTGTACTGAATAGAAGAAGCAAAACAAGTTAAGAAAATAAATGTTGTAGAGTGAAAGAAAGAAAGTATGACACATAATCTTTTAAAATCTTTTACCAAACAGAATTTAAATTAACACCATTGGCTAGAAGGCACAATCCATTCCTTAATTAACAAAAGATTGAGACTATTGCAATTACTGTAGTATATCTGTAATTTTTTTTTTAATGGAAATGATTTGGCCAACAATGCGCCTGTGCTTTTAAAACCACTTAGAAACTAAATATAGTTTTAAATTTTGAGTTTTATCCTCAATTTTTTTTAATCTATCAAAATCATTTCATTTAATATTCAAAAACTATTTTCAAATTTTTAAAATTATAATTTGAATCCGTATATAGCAAGAAGCTCATAATCCAATTGATGTCATAAAAAAATTATATTTATAAACTTTTTAATTCAAAATCTTATTCCCAATTTTTTATTTAAGATTATGTAATCTTAAGAAATCATAAATATAATATTATAAACTTTTTAACTCGTAATCTTTTTTATTTAAGATGATGTAATCCTAATAAGCGCTAAATGATAATACAATTAATGTTATAAAAACAATTATACTTATAAAAATTTTAACTCATAATCATATTACCATTGAATGTAAAAAGGAAGCAAATTATACTTGTTCATATACAAACGAACACATGTACATACTATGAATTAAATTACAAAATTGTTCGGAAAAATAAAATAAAGCAAAACAAATTTACAAAAGCAGAAGATGGAAGTTGAAATAAATAAAATATTATTTGCTTGTAACGCTGGATTTGGGCTTCTTGACGATCAAGACAGGACACTTGACATTCTGAGCACAGTGATTGCTCACACTCCCCAAGAAAGTCCTGAAGCAGTAAAGAGAATAATAAAATTAGGCATTGTTTAATGAAAGAAAAAAAAGAAGAGTGGAATTTATGCTTGATTAATTTAGAGGAAGAAAACATACTTGGATCAAAGTGGCTGAAATATGATTTTTCCTTTTGCAACAAGAAGAATAAATACCACTTATTAAATATTGTTTCATAAATTAAATAATTATTACACTATTATTATTAAATTGTATGTGGGTACATACATGTTTTTGTAAAATGATTCCCTATCTTCTTTTGTTTGCAATAAAGAAGTAACACGCAAACAATCCATCCATCAATTATACATACATAGATCCTTTTGATATGCCAAAGATGAATCAAATGTTCTTCTCAAATTTGAGAAATGTTTTAGCATTAAATAATAGTAAAAGAATTTGAAATTTTTTTTTACTTTTTTTTTAACTTTAGGGGTAAAATGTCATTTTATAAGACTTTAGGAGTTAAATGAAATTTAACTAGACAATAAGAAATGACATTTCTTAATCATTGCATTTAATTTTTAACTAAAATGTTTATTTTTTTTTTCAAATTATGTAATGGTAAGTAGGACCCACCTCTTGATCCAACCGTAGCCATGGCTTCCCATCACTAACACGTCAACACCAAGCTTATCCACCATCTGGCAGATCACGTCCCTTGGATCTCCATGCTCTATTCTCGCCTCCACCTTAACCTGATTCCAGGGCAAATCCGTCATTAAAACTATTTGATTCTCACTGAAATGACTAATATACCCTCAACACTAACAAAAGAACCTTACATCGTTTATCTGCTCTTTGCACATCTTCTGGGCCTTCTCTATCACGCGATCAGCCACGTCATTACTGTACTTCTCCATGGTCGCCATGATATCGGCTGAAAACAAATACCCTGCAACACAACCCAAATTTACAAAACCACCACTAAAACTTTTAATTACCAAAAACACCCACTACAATTAGCGGAAACTACCTGTGCCATCTAGAGCAGTGTACACAGCTCTTTGCGGCTTGGCGTAGAGGAGTATAAGGGTATCTTTGGAATTTTGACAAATCACGTTCTTGAGGCACCACGTCAGAGCATACATGCTCTCCTCACCTTCATCGACGGCCACGAGGATCTTCCGCTCTTTTGCTGACACGTCCGCCATTGACCCAAGAATAATCTAATCGGACGGTTGAAAACAGTTGAAGCAGCGTTATAGTTATAGCGAAGCTAGCTTGTGATGAGAGGGGAAGGTGGTGTAGTAGTATTTATAGAGTTTGGTGGAATCTGTTGGCAGGTTGCGGGTTTGGGCTTTTCTCGGGGGTGGTWTCGGAGCAAACCAATGGGCCAAGAAATGACAAACACATCATAGATCAGAATATGTTGACATAAAATGTGGGGTCTCGTTAAAATTTTAATACATAGTTAGGATTTCGTAAGAGATGAATATGATCCTCTAGGCTTTGTCACTTGTTTCTTTAGATTAAATTATCCATAAGGATATGATGCAAGTTACATCAATTAGTATTCTATCTCTTAGTTTTTTATTTTTAATGGGCAAACTTTTGGCCCCTCAGGTTTCCAGAACAACTAGATCATCCTCGTTCTTTCAAAAATTAACAAAATAGTCCCTCCCAGCAGAACACGCCCAATGGCCCCAATCGCCGCTAACCATTCATTGCCCAACCAATTGCTGCTTGAATGAAAATATAATAATACTTTCGATTCCTAAAGACTAAAGTTGAACCGAGTTAGACAATAAATAAATAAATATATATATTGTTAAAACTCTAAAAAAATTTCATCAACTTGATCGTTATATCAATTAACCTTCCAAATTTTGAATTTTTGTCATGCCAAGCTGTTTTTTAGCTTCGATACGCTCTCTCACACTCACATACGATAATTACTATAAGGAGATTATAACTTTAAACTAATGAATATTTTTTTTAATATTATATTAAAAAACTACTTTATAAAAAAAATTAAATTATAATATTTCAAATTTGATTGTTTAAACATAATTATACCTTGAGTGGCATTTGTGCCTATTGGGGTGTATGTGTATGGGCTCAATGACATCATAAGTTGTCTTTAATTAAGCGTGGATAATGGTGAATCTTTTGACTCATAATTTGAAATGTGTTAACTGATGGTTAAGTGTCCCGGAAATGGGTCAAAAGTGAAGCAGAAAGTATCCAATTGTCTTCCTTTTCTCATCAATCAAAGCATCGCCGTTTTGTTTCGTTATTGTTTGTTCAATGAATGAGAATTTGGAAGGAGGCAAAATAGACCTTGATTCTTGTTGGGTCAAAGCAAGAGAGTTACCAGATAAAGACATGTGAACAAATAGAGAAGCTTGATTTGTCTCTGCAACAATTTCTGTGTTTGAATGATGAATACTAAGATACTATATACAATATACAATGATAGATGGTCAATTGGAAATGTTATAAACTCTGATATGCAATCACTGAGCATAATAATTGAACAACTCAAGTGGTCTAGTACAAAAAATATTTAAAACTAATTGTTTTTAATTTAAACCTAATATTATACATGTTAAAATTATATCATAAATCAAATATCTAAAATAATATGATATTCAATCTATTTGTTTGGATCTTAGTTTTGGGATTTCACTTATGCGAAGAGTATAATTATATATATATTTTTTAAATTATAACACTTAAAAAATCCATATTTATAATTCAATAATTTGACGATTTTTGTTGTTGTTGTTGATCTTCTAGACTCAACAATCAAAAAATAAATTGTCTAACTCAAATGAACCACAACAAAAAATAACGATTGAATTGTCAAACTATCGTATGATGATAATAATATTTTAAATTTTTTGGAATCACAATTATTCTTTAAAATGTGCTCTCATTTGGATCGTTTTTTAAATTCTCTCACTATGTTTATTCAAATGTCAACTAAAACATGTTAAATGAATTGTTTCACTTATTATTATTTGTTAATAGGAGAGATCTTTTAATATAATTTATTTATTATAAAATTAAACATAAATTTATAATAATTAATCTATAAAATTCAATAATTAAAATATTTGATAAATTAATATCATTAAATTTAATTTTTTATCTTTAAACACCATCTATTAGTTTTGGACCTTTGGTGTTTTAAATACCAATAAATAAATAATTAAAAGCCTCCATTTACCGAATACAATCCTAAAACAGATCCCGAACGTTAAAATTTCCCTGAACGGTTAAAACTCACCGAATGGCTCCAACTACCGCCAACCCCCATAATTCTAATTGGTCCAACAAGACAAACTCAACTCGGCCACTCAGCACTCGCCACCTCCCCCGCACTAGTATACACGTGCCTCCATATAAACCCCTCTCTCTCTCTAAATTTGCTGGTTAGGTTTTGCTGATTCTGCACACTTCTTTGAACCTCAAATCATCCAAATTGTCATCTGGGTTTTCATTTTCTGCCTAAAGTTTTGATTTTTCTAATCATCGATCAGTCGAGCAGACGAACCCATGTTTTTGTTTGATTGGTTTTATGGTATTCTCGCGTCTCTTGGGTTGTGGCAGAAAGAGGCCAAGATCTTGTTTCTTGGCCTCGATAATGCCGGTAAAACGACACTGCTTCACATGCTCAAGGATGAGGTATTGCCTTTTTTCATTTTTCATTTTTTGGGTATTTTATTTTTTATTTAAATTCAATTTAACTTTTTTAATTTTTTAATTTTTTTTTGGGTGATTCAGAGATTAGTTCAACATCAGCCAACACAGTACCCAACGTCAGAGGAGTTGAGCATCGGGAAAATCAAGTTCAAGGCTTTCGATTTGGGAGGTCATCAGATTGCTCGTAGAGTTTGGAAAGATTACTATGCCAAGGTTTTTATTTTTTAAAATTTTTAAATCACTTTTAGTTGTTAACTATTTATGTATATTGTGTGAAAATTTTAGTGAATTTAATAAATTTGATCTTTTTGTGCTTTGTTAAAATTGGTGAATGGGTTGGCAGATTACCTTAAACGGGGGAAATGGGAATCAACGATTTGGATATCCCATGATTCCAATTTTGGTAAAGTGTGACTAGTAATTTGTACCATTTTTTGTGCTGTAACTGGCCCAGGACGTCACATAGTCAGTGCCATAGTGGGTCATGTTAACTAATTAGGGAAGGGAATAGTCATTGATGGCCTTTTCGTGTTTTCTGTTTTCTGGAAACATGTTTTCGAGAATTAGAATATAGAACAGTTTTTAATGTTTCAATAGTTGATGTGGGTTGGGATACTGGCAATTGTATTTTGTATTAAATAAGAAATTATGAAAGATATTTTGTGTATGATAATTGGCAGTACTTTTTGTAAGCTTTATAGTTTATTTATATGGAAAATAGACAGAGTTTGAGTACATAAAAGCTTTTGGGAAGAGAATAGATTATTGCTTGAGTTCATTGTTAAATTGTGGAAGACTTTGATGCCTCCATAATCCCAGATAATTCTTTTTGGTGATTATTCTGATTCATGGGAGGCAAAGAGTAAAGAAGAATGGGAGTTCGCTGATAGCACCTTTGTTTCCTTTAAAAGGTGTTCTAGTAGTACTTCATTATACATATATTCTTACCTTTTATGTTATGTATTAGAAGAGGAAGCACATTGTAAATTTAGATTCTCTATTCTACCTGTATTTCACAATTTTCTTAGGTTTTGATGAGCGCTCCATTGTATTCTTCCTAGTAAGTGATCATTTTTGTGTTGGGAAATTGATTTAAAATATTTCTTTTTCTCGTGGTTGTTGTATGGCTTGCTTGGTAAGGAGTAAACTGTAACTGATATGATATTGATTCTTTGTGAAGGTGGATGCGGTTGTCTATCTGGTAGATGCATATGATCAGGAGAGGTTTGCTGAGTCAAAAAGGGAGCTGGATGCTCTCCTCTCTGATGAGGCCTTGGCAAATGTACCGTTCCTTGTTTTGGGTAACAAGATTGATATTCCATATGCTGCCTCAGAAGATGAGTTGCGGTATCACCTTGGCCTGACCAACTTCACCACTGGCAAGGGTAAGGTTAATTTGGGTGACTCAAATGTTCGTCCCCTTGAGGTATTCATGTGTAGCATTGTTCGCAAAATGGGTTATGGAGAGGGATTCAAGTGGGTCTCTCAGTACATTAAGTAGCAAAAATTAGAAAGTTAGAATCTGCTTGTTTTTTCTTTTTCCCCTCTAAATGTTGTTACACACTGAATTGAGGTGGACACATTTTGTTTTCGGGTTGGAGATACTCATTTTGTCTCTTTCTTTCACCTCTGGGAAATGACAAACATGTGCCCTCCATGCTATGATGAGACTTGGATTGATTGATGATTTGTGCTCTCTTGTTATTTAGGGCTATAATGGAAACTACTTGAATTCATGTCTTCTTCTCCTTTGTTGTGATCTTCTGTCGATTCTTTTAATTTTTTTTAATCACGTCCTCCCCAATAAACTGCTGGCAGGGACAAAGTTCACAAGTTTGTGTATTAGCACTATTTGATTATTTGTCATCGGTTATATGTTTAAGCAAATTGATGAACAAGAAGTTGAGGCTTTGAATTTCTCGTACATATTGTTATATTTAGATAAATCAAGGGAATACTTTTGATAAATTAGTAGGGTGAATGGTAGGGGTATCTAGAGGTGTAAAATGAGTTAAAAAAGAGACAAAAGGTCTATCTATCTTATCCTCCTCCGTTTTCAACTCTGCTAGGGCACGCCCATTCTATATTTTCTCCCTGGTTGATGGCAGCTTCAACATGTCCTGGCCAACGGAATTTAAAAAAAGAAAAAGAGCAGCCTATTCCTTCGCATCTCATATGGTTTCATACTTACAGGAATTGCATCATATGCTTTCATACTTATAGGAATTGCTTCGATAAGCTATACGGGACTCAATGAGTCTAATATATGTTATTACATTGCAAATCCAACATACTCAATATGCATATAAACAAATAAATAATCCTTTAAAAAAGCATATGCGGGTGTTGCAATAATCTTCATGACATTGCAATAATCTTCAGAACAAATGTTATGTAGCATTATATGCAGGTCTTGCACTAATCTTCAGAACAAATGTTAAGTACAAAGCTGTCAATTTTCATTGAAATAACTGATTGCTGTGCCACCTTAATCCACTTAACTCCATTACCCTTATCTTTACTAGGCTGAAGCTGTACCTCATCGCCTTCCCTCCAAACGACATCACATTCAATTTTCACCAGTTAAACTCCTTGGATATTATGATATATCTCTGCATTGAGTTTCTTCTGTCATATGTATTAGAAAATCGAAATCAAAATCAATTTCTCATTCTGTTTCTTTTGGATAGAGATTTTATGGCTGGAATCTTGTTGGATGGTGAATTTCCTTGATTTAGCATTCAATTTACAAAATTCTAGTTCCTCAGGTTAGTCATTTCTCCGTGTAACGTTGTTTGTGTAAAACCTTGTTTATTTTTTGGAATTATTTTTTTTAAATCTTATTGACCCTGAGGAACGTGTGGGGATGTAGCTCAGATGGTAGAGCGCTCGCTTAGCATGCGAGAGGTACCGGTATCGATACCCCGCATCTCCATTTTTTTCCTTCTTATATATGTTTTTGTCAACTTTTAATGTAGAAAGAAAAAGCAAATTCATTTGACTGAAGCTCCAAAACAAGTACAAGTTGGTGACTTGCACACCAACTTCTCTTCTCTCAGTCCAATTATCTCCAACTATTGTTGCTCAGCACATATCAAACTATCAACTAACTTATCACGTGGCTGCCCACCGTCTCTCTCTGGCTTGCAACTTCCTTATTGCGTATGTAAAAAACATTCTTAATTGTTTCTATATAACTCAGATATGCATGAAATATAAAACATTAGTTGTAATATTAACTCATTTCTTTATTGTTCTACAATGGCATTCTCAGTTTCGCCAAAGCCAAAATTATTCATCTTAACATTTGTTTTCTTGGCCATATTTTCCTGCTGCTACTCAGGTTCTTATCATGTGATCATCAGCTTTCAACTAGTTACAGAACTATACTCCAGTTTTATATTAGTTTTACTTCTCTGCAATTTCTCAATGGTTGTTTAAATCAAATTGCAAACAGGATATGCGGCTGATAACCCTGCGGAAACGCTCGCAAAAGCCTTGTTGTGTTTCAACAATAAGTTTGTGAGTTAAAATATATAGCTCGCATGTGCAGTTGCAGTAAATTAATTTCTTATATTAATATTCATATAAATTCTGTTTCAATGTCTTGTATATGTTTAGTGTTGTTATTCATATCCTTTTATACTTCTTCTTGATGATGAGACATGTACAGATTTACACAGATAGTTGTGAAGAGGCATATAGATTGAACGAGAGTGGAAACCTAAACGTACCTCTTGAAGCCACTGACTTATTCTGCGGTGGACCATGCTTGACAGAAACACAGATTGTGCTCAATTGCGTTGATACAGTATTATCGAAATTTATATTCGCCAATAAGGCTACAGTTCGAGACATAAGAACTGCACTCAATACGGGCTGCAGCTACACCAGCCAACGAGGTACTAGCATATAATTTTCTGTCAAACATGGTATTGATTATTGGGTGCCAATCTTACTGCTTGGGAGGTTATTATACATCATAATTTTTATAGTCGTTATTCTAACTTGCATGCTCCTGTAATTTTGGATAGGGAACTTCGACTTGGAAAGGTACATGCAAGGTGAAATAAGTAGAGGAGAGAAAGCTCTCAATTTCGGCAGTTTGTATGCCTTTGCAATACTAACAGGGATTTATTTCTTAATCTTATAGCTGTGCAATAGTCCATGTATGAAAAAAGATGAGTTATTCTTCAAGTACAATTTTGCATAGTTGATGTATATCGACATGTATGAGCAGCTTGAACGCATGTTTTTAGTTAATGTAATGATGAAAAAGATTCAAGAAAGGGTAGTTATTTATTAATATTACGAATTTAATCCAATAATTAGTGCATGTTTTGTGCAGAGGGGAAAGTGCAGAGCAAGTTAAAGAGTTCGAATGGAGATTACTCAAAACATAAAAATAGATTAATTACTTGAAGGGACATAAAACAAACCAAACGATCACAGCATCTAGAAATCAAAGGGCCTAATTCAAACTGACACTGACATGAAACCTAAACAGACCTTAATGTGTATGTAGATGACAAACACATGCAACTAAATTAAACACATTTATTTTTTGCCAAATCCAAATGCCAAAGAAGCCCCTTTAAAACACATTAGTTCATTTGAACACTTTAACTACTTCCTGTTCCTTGACAGTCACTGGTTCCTTCATCCCAGAGTTTGGAGTTTGGTCCAGAACAGCTGCCATGCCAGCCGATGGAACAGCGTGAGAAGTTTCACTCTTGATGACTTCTGCTGGCTTCACGTATTCTTTGTTTGAGGGTTGTACAACAGGAGTTACCTTCTTTGGTGTCGAAGCACTTGGGCTTGAAGAATAGCTCCTTCCACAAAAACTTCTCCTTTCCATTTTTGCTTCTTTCTTTGCTTGATATTTGCCAAATTACTATAGGGTATGCTGGTACTTCACTGATGAACTACAGGGGAATTTATACATGCTTACGAGGCTGATGGTATTCTGATCTTCATTTGACGTTGTTTCTATTCGTGGAAGGCGTCTCGATGAGACCAATGCGTCAGAAACATTACTTAATTTGTGTGTCCCTTCAAATCAGTGTAATATTCATTGAAAGTTCATGAATTAAATAACCATTAAACATTATTCTGTGAATCAAATATTGGGATACTAATTACTCTAGATACCATCAATCTGGAGCATGTGGGTCCTTCACCCTTCTGCATTTAGGCCCTTTAAATGTTGTTTACTCAAAATTATTACTACTAATTAAATGAAATATTACGTATGCATGCATCTATATCTTGTTCGCTGATATATTTAGACGCCAGATGCTGATGATCATCATATAAGATTTGTAGGCAACTATCCAAATTGTAACTGTTTGTCCTGGCAAGCATATATTTTTTTTCTCTATTATTTGCACACTAAATGGATAAAAGCCATAAAATAAGAACAGTTAACATCATTCATTGAAGGGGCATTTTTCTGTTTGTTAATTATTATGAGACTATGAACAAGATTAACAATCTTGAAACTTTCTCCTTTCCATACACTTTATTATGAGCTAGCAAAAGGCAGAAAATTTCTGAATTGTATATATGCAATCGAGATATTGTATAAAAATTTTATTCGCAATCTTTTGAGCTGTATTAGAGATTCTTGGGATTTGGTCATGCTTATCTTTTTCGTTTAGTTTGCAACTCTAAAGTTCAGAACATGAGCGGTGTGGCTTCTGCTTACTCTTGAAGTATTGCGCAAGAATAGTTCTTTATATACAACCATTCCGATACTACCAAATCTAAGGTGGTATAGATTTGGTTGTACGGAATGGTTGTATATGAAGGATTATGATTTTGCAGAGATGCAAATTTACATGTGCATCTGAACATATATTTACGTTTGCTTGACCAAATAATAATTTGTAGATAATACCATTTAGATAATTTTCTTGGTAAACGACTCAAAACCAGCGTTTAAAATACTAATTTAAATTTAAATTTTTAAAATACTAATCTTATTTTCTTATCCAACTATCGTTATATTTTATCTGTTCAAAAAGCTACAGACATTGTACTTACATCAACCTGCAAAGTTAACAAAAATCCTAGCCAACTGAGTTGATACATGCTCAGATTGATCTCAGCAGCTTCTTTGTGTCGTTCTCTATGTCAAGAGGTTATGTGGTAGAAGCATAATTGGCAACAACATTCCCTTTTGTTCTCTACCAGAAACTTGAAATTCGACCTAAGCATCAGATTTTTCTGTGGCTTCAAGAACTCATAAACGGGTGCCACATTCACACAGTCCCCATCCATCTCAACCTCTTCAAAGATTGTAAATTTAGATTTAAATATGTTGCATAAAACATCCCGAAATTCCACATTGCTTTCTTGCTCTCTGCATTTAAATTTGTAACATGGAAATGCAAGAATCTCAAGTCGTTCATTTTTGTATTTTTCATACAGACTGTTCATCTCTCTATAGTTTGAGAGGGCCAAATGGCATCTTGAAGACACATTCACTATGAGAAGAACCTTTCCCGGATACTTACTCATACTGACATCATTTCCATGAATGTCTTTGACAATGCAATCATATATGGTTTTGGCTTTGGGGTTACTTTCTAACTTAACTTTATAGGAGAAGAATGAGGAGAACATTTATAGGAAACTGTTGAAAAGAGCTTAAATATTAATGTTAAACCCACACCTACAAGCTTAAGCTTTTAGGAAAGTGGTAAATTTAACATGGTATCAGAGCAAAGATCCAAGATTCGAACCCTCATGATGCAAATTAAAAAGAAAAAATATTGGCCCACTTGTAAGACCAAAAAAAAAAAAGAGGCTACTTG
>JANLJB010001480.1:0-86307 GCA_026212285.1 Bursera cuneata | reverse complement strand
ACATTAATAGCACTTAAAGTGTAAAAATAATGATTTAAACTCTTAATAAACATACACTTTTAAGTGCTAATCACACACCTACAAGCTTAAGCTTTTAGGAAAGTGGTAAATTTAACAGAAACAGAACTTGAAAAAAGTTCAAAACCAAAGGCATTAACCTTCAGATTGACCTCCTTTGTTGAGCCAGAAGTCTCTATATTGATCTCTGAATTTGGGAGAAAACCTGTAACCATATATATCAGATAAAAGAGATGAAGTATTTATAGAATTATATATATAAGAGTCATGATGATATTCTTCATCATTAAATGATTGAAGGACAGATTTTGTTCATTGTGCACGTAGACTTCCATCTCCAAGCAACATGCACTTCTTTGATTTTGAAAGTGTGCCTGTTCATTTATTTAGAATAGATGCGCCAAGTTCCATTTTTCGAAAGCACATTCTTTAAATGAAAGAAACCTGGAAAGCCATCAGGCTCTTGGCTTGTTGTCTGATTAAAAAGAAGAAAAAAGAGAACACATACTCATCAGTTATCAAATCACATGGGAAATTTTTTAAACTTCCAATACATATCATTTAGTATAACCTTCTCTTGAGACCCTTGTCCCTATCTCAACTCAATAACAACAACAACAATAACTTTTTAAATTACACCAATGGATCTCAAATCCTCCAATGTTCATACATTAAATCATTCTGAATCTATACACATTTATCTAGCCATTTATTGGCAACTATAAACCACATGTTCGTATACTATATGCTTGTATGAATAAAATGCTTATAATCAACATACGGTACATCGTTTGGCCAACCTTCAAGCAATAAAGACGGCTTCACAACAAAACCTGTAAACTAGCTGGTGGGGAAAAGAAAATAAAGAAAAAAGGGGTAAGCTAAAAGCCGGTCAAGTGGATATAATTTTTATAACCAAACTATTTAAATCATTGTATAAATATATTACTTATTTGAAGTAAATATGTCCAAATAAAACTGTATGAATCTAAATAACTGAATAGCCGTAAAACATAAATTGTTATAAAATTATATATTGATAGACTAATAATCATATTTTGAAAATATACTAATACCAAAAACTGTATCTTTGTGCGCTACTGTATCGCATTATTTGGAAACTGTATCTGATAAATAATTTCACAATACTGATAATCTAAATATAATAAATGTAACTGAGCTATAATAAAACCTACACACTAAAAACCATACCAAACTAGTATCCAAGAGATATACTGTCATACATGACGGAATATCAATGCTCAGACAAAGCAAAAAAAATAATATGATAACCTGTCATAGTCGTCAAGATCTAATATCGCATTAATCTTCGTATGAATGCGTAGAGAAATATATATATATTATAAAAGTGGAGGGGGAAAAGTATCATACCAGATGAAAAGTTCGTCACATAGACATAATAAGGAAAAATCTAATATCTGGGGGAGGGTACAAATATGGTGGTTTAAAAATAACATCTCATCTCTTTCTTTTCAATAACTATTTTTGAACCATTCTGATTTCTAGAATTTATAGTGATTATAAACTGTCATAAACAATATTCAAACTACAAAATCTCATAAATTTCTAGGTATCTTTAAATCTGATTTCTCAAAATCATGTTCTCTAAATAAATTTCATTGTGCATAAATAAGGTTGAATAAATAGGTAATTAATAACATCTATAATTTATAGAACATCAAAAATCATAACAATTTGTATATAAATTTCATGAAAATAATTTAATAATTTCAAAGCTATCCACTCACCAAGTCAGTGTTCAAATATTGTCCACTCAGGCTCTGCAAACTATCACTGTTGGATCTCTACATATTTCTCCTCCTCTGCCTTCTCTCTTCTCAGACTCAACTGGTCTTTTCTTACCAACTCTCATTTTACCCTTTGCTATCCTTGGACCTTGATCACGTCTCTTATAGGACATGAAAATGTTTATATACCTGAATCAAATTATCCAACCTCTCTTAGCAAGTCCTCTACGATTACTCACAGTTGCAGCCCCTCATGTTCCTATTTACTAGCCAAAATATCAAACCCAAGCCCACTGTTCATCATTCTCAGAAGAACAAAAAGAAATACTAACTCATCCTGTCAATAGCCAACATTTCATTACTAGTTAATCAGCAACAATAGAGGTTTTTTTCAATCAAGTATAATCAGCTGACTGCATTAGTACCGCACCACTGAAATTTAATCTTTTAACTCTTAAGTTAGCAACTCTCGGTTCATCCCTTTTCTCATCTGAATTTTGTTCGAGCATCAAGAGGATTGTATATACATCTCAATAAAATATCTAGCCTTTCTTGGTGCCTTGTCTTAGTAGCTCCCACTGCTCTCTTTCTCCTTCATTCACTATTTCTTCCTACTAGTTTCCCCAGTCTCAATCTGTTTCTTTTCTTCTATTTTTCTACTGTTAACGAACCCTAGTATGGTACTCTTGCTAGCTGTCCAATTACTCCCCAAATAAACCAGGCATGGCTGAACTGAACAAGAGATTGCGTAAACTAAACAGGGTCGTCTAGGGACACAATTTAAGAATTTTTAAATCACTGTATTTTAGATTGTAGCCTTCTTTTGAATGGATCTCAAATTTGTATATCTAGACAAGGACACGAAGTTCTCCTTTGCTTGAGCTATAAAACTGAATGCAAGTTTATTTGTGTATGCAGGATCAGACCGGTCACATAATCTCATAACTTCTTAAACTAATTGGTTTTCCTCCCTTCATGGGAAATGGACGTTTACCCTAATCTATTCTTTAGTATTACAATTATTATTTTATTTTAAAAAATATATATTTTATTAAAAAAATTACAAAATAATTAATTTAACATAATTTTCAATACCGATTAATGATTATAATAACGAAAATACACATATTTTTAAGTTTTAACATATCTCTTTAAGATTATTCTTATAGAAAATCTACAAAAATTACTATATTTTCTCTGCTAATCGAGTTAAGGGTCAATAACTAAACACTTTAAAGAAAACCAGGTATTGTTAAAAGTATTATTTTTAGATGTACATATATATATATATATGACTCAAGTTGCCGCCTATTGGTGCTAGTGTAGTAGGGTTGACCTGCAATACGGAATCCGTAAGTGTAACCTTTCGCTCAATACTATAATCGATAATTAAAGCATGAGGCTACATTAGTTGGGAATACACAACAAAAGGAATTATTTTAACTATAAACTTCAACAAGCGTAGATTTTTTCAATAATCTTTTTTTGTTTCGTTCTTTTCTATCCCGAATCATCTGTCTTTTCTCCTAAGACCAAAAGTGGTAAATAAAAAAAAATAAAAAAAAATCATGCCATCTTAATTTTATATATTATTTAATAACCGTTAATTTTTCTAATTTAATGGTAGAAAGAGCTGTCGTGTTCGCATAAAAAAATTACCTTCTAACTTTTCTTTCTCACAAATGCATTGTAATATAACTATAAAACAGTATACAAAATTAAGTTAATAAATTATATCTCAATAACTTTACCCTATATATATATATTAAAGCTCAGCTTAAAAGATTAGTCTCAATTTTAATAGTAAAAGTTGGGTGAGTATGAGAGAGAAAAATAAATTCCTTAAACCAACTTAAGATTATATTCTGTGAGGAAAGAACTCCTAGTACAAACCCATTATTCAATGACAGCCAATAGCATCTTGAAGACCTTAACAACAAGAATTGTCATTCGATCCACTTGTTCCAGAACCAACAGCAACCTTTACTGGTTCTTCATTCTTCACACTGACATTGGCCTTTCCATCAGCCTTGGTAAGGTTCAGATTGTATGCCACAAAAGACAGGCTCCCTTCTGTTTTTAGACAAGATTCTTCTTTGGTTACTTCCGGCTTAACATCTTCTGCCTGCCTTGGTTTCACCACTGTTGGATTAACCACATAGCTCCTTCCGGAACAGCAACTCTTTCTTTCCATATTCAATTCTTTCTCAGCACTTAAAAAAAATCTCTGAGAGACAATGTTGTAAGGTGTATAACACAAATGAGAGGAATGATCAACTATATATAGCACCTGTGGTTGGTCTTTCTTCTCTTTTCATTCAATGTTTAGTTAGGTTTCGATTTATGTGTGCAGGATTATATTCATGAATGAAACCCAGGGGTACCCTGGGTCGCACTTTTAGTCCATTCAAATGTATGTGTACAGAATTATGTTCATGAATGAAACCCAAGAGTCACACTTTTAGCCGATTCAAATGTACTCATACATTTGTAGTGTCCTGCTTCATGGAACCGGCAGGGACTCTGGCTTCCAGGGAGCGAACTCAGCGTCGAGAACTTGAGATACAAACCCACACAAACTGTTTAATAAAGCCATGACACCTGAACTCATTATCACTGTATATTAAGACAGAGGCTAGATAACTAAGCTTCTATTTATATTTGTATATATATAAATTAGTATATAGGACAAGTTGTCCGCTTCCACATCCCTTCAAAGAAACTAAATCTTTTTTAACTTGTATATCTGTTACATAGCCAAGGTCATGGAATCAAGATTACTGCCTTTACGCTAAACTACCTCAACACGTTTTCAAGTTTTAAAAGGTTAAATATCTGATTATTTTTGTTTTTCCTCACTGTTCTCGAACTAATTTAACATTTAACATTCAGTTACCACAAAAAAGTTTAAGGTAATTAAAAATCAAAGAGTATAACAATCTTCTATGATATTCATGAGTCTTGTGATTCATCACTTGGATGAGTGGAAATCAAAACAGAAATACATGCTTCTGGTGTGGATAAAATAACTACGATGTTTATACGTTTGTCTCACCAGAAGAAGTGAATAATTTCTTATTTGCCTTCTCACTTGAGATTCTCAGAATCTTCGTTTGCCACACTACAATATTCTCACAAATGGACACACAGGAATGGTTAAAACTAGGAGGGAAACTCGAAAAATCCAAACCATTTATCATTCCATAAGAAGCCGATTTGCGTAAGTTCTTGGCAATTCAACACAGATATAAGGACACATGCCCAAAGAAATCAGCTTGCTTGGCTTCTGCAGCTACAATGCTGCACATCAGTGTTCTGCATGAATGAGAGATCCACCAAGATAAAAATTTCCTCCACAGTGGAGACTGAGAATCTCATTAAAGGGTAATTGAACCAGCATTATGTAACTATCCGACGGCACTCTGCCCTGCTGATTTCTTAATACTCTGTTCTCTCATCAACACTCTTACCTTCTCAACATCATCCCATCTCCCCTCTTCTGCATAGATGTTTGACAATAAAACATAATTACCAGAATTCCATGGTTCAAGATTGATAAGCTCTTTAACAGCATGCTCTGCAAGTTCTACATCACTATGAGTACGGCAAGCACTTAGCAATGATCCCCATAAAGCAGCATTTGGCCTAATACTCATGCTTTTAATCAAGTCATAAGCCTCTCTAAGATATCCACTACGTCCCAGGACATCAACCATACATCCATAATGCTCAAGATTTGGCTCTACAAGGTGGATTCCAGTCATTGAAACAAACACCTCCCGCCCTTTTTCCACCATCCCAGCATGGGCACAACATGTTAGAACACCAAGAAAAGTTACACCATTAGGCCTCACACCTTTGGTCATCATCTGCTCAAACAATTCAACACCGAGCTCACCGCTTCCACCAAAAGCAAAACCTGAAATCATGCTGTTCCAAGAAATGACATTCTTTTGAGGCATTTTACTAAAAATCTTTCTAGCAGTCTCCAAAATTCCACATTTACAATAAAAATCAACTAATGCATTTCCCACAGAAACAAAATCCCGATAAAGCCCACTTGATTCAGCATAAGAGTGAATCCACTGCCCAACATCAACAGCTCCCAAACGGGCACAAATAGGCAACACAGTAACTAGAGTTGCCTCGTCTAATTCAAATCCCTGATTGCGCATTTCATGGAATAGTCTCAAAGCTTCACTATCCCTTCCACTCTGCGCTAAGCAAGAAATAATCGAATTCCAAGAAACAACACTCTTCTCATTCATCTGCCTAAATAGATACAACCCCATATCAAAATCTCCTCTCTTGCAAAACCCCCGAATCATCAAATTCCAAATAATCACATCTCTATGACCCATTTCATCAAACACCTTCATAGCATCCTCCATCTCAGCATAACTGGCGTACAACTCAACAATCCCGATCCTTATCGATCCAAAACGCCCAAACCCACTTCTGATAACCTCTCCATGAACACATTGACCAACTAAAATTTCACAAAGACTCGAGCACGCCTTTAGCGCTGGTGCAAAAGTGTATTCATCAGGCCAAATACCATGACGTTTCATCATGGAAAACAAGTTTAGAGACTCTTGACAAGGGCCATTACGGGAATACGCTTTGATCATGGAATTGAAGAGGAGAATATTGGGGTTTGGGGTCTGGTCAAAGATTTCAGTTGCGTATTTCATTTTGTTAAGGGAACCGCAAACGGAGACGAAATGAGAGAGAATTTGATTGGAATATTGAAGGTTGTGGCGGAGGAAATGAGCGTGGATTTGCTCGAGTCGATTTCTGGTTTTGTGGCCATGGAGAAGGCGCAGGATCTTGCGCTCGATCTCCATGGAAGATGGGCTGCGCATTTTTGTGTTGGAAGTTCATGTCTTTGTAACTAACAAATGGAGGGAAAAATAACCTTCCAACCTATTTATATATTATAAATTATTCGGAAATAAAATTAAAAAATATATATGTAGAACTATAATTATCCATCTTTACCTTATTTCAATTTATATAAAAGATTATTACAATATGCAATAATTAAGAAAAAGGGACCTTTCGAAAATAATTGAAATTAGAGGGAGGAGGGTTTTGAAAAATAACTAAATTTAAATAAAACATTTTAAAAAATATTCAAATCATAATTATTTTTATTAACTACCTAACCAAACAAGTTAAATGGTCCAATTACACAACCCATAAAGGTCTTTGTAGTTTATAGTCTAAGGGCCGTTTACCCTAAATATTTTCCCTCTTATTTAAATTTTTGAAAATGTTGATTACTTTTCAAAGATAAATACAGAACAAAAGATTTGGGTATATTAGAATAAACATGATATAATATCTAAATGATCAATTCTAATGATTCGACCAATAGACAATTTTCAAAATTTTCAAAGCTCTTTGATGCATAAAATGGTCCTTCAATGAGCAACCTCGGAAATTCTATGGCATGGAAAGAAAGCCAAAATCATCTTTGCTTGTTGTAGGTAACTAGAAATGTGGATCATGTTTAATTGCATTGAGTTAAAAGAAATGTACAATAGTAAACAATCTTGGTTATGAAAAGTTACAATTTGCAGAAAACCGAAACCTGGATTCCTTACAGAACTATCGGTCATTCAAACGACTATTACATGGGTGAAGCTCACTCCTATAATGATAAAAGGAAAACCAAACATCATCAGATCACTTTTTGGATGAATGAAAACTGCCGAAACCCATCATAGCTGCAATGTCAGGATCAGTTTCAGTTTCCTCTTCTGCTGCCTTCTCTTTCTGAACCCAGAAATAGAGTAACAATCAATAATAGCTTACCAATAAAANAGGAAAACCAAACATCATCAGATCACTTTTTGGATGAATGAAAACTGCCGAAACCCATCATAGCTGCAATGTCAGGATCTGTTTCAGTTTCCTCTTCTGCTGCCTTCTCTTTCTGAACCCAGAAATAGAGTAACAATCAATAATAGCTTACCAATAAAACATTGCATTATTTCCCATGACCTTCAATAAGTTTATATTAGATGGCCCCACGAAACTAGTTATAAACAATTCTATGGTGCTAACCTTCTTCTCTTTCTTTTTTTCACGACGCTGACGCTTCCGTTCCTCCTCTTCTTCCCGCTGTTTGCTGAGCCGCTCATCAAGATCTACGGAATAAACACAGAAAAAACATCAATTTTCCATCAGCCAATGAATCCCAAATTCCAATTAATTAAAAAAATCAATAAAACCTCCACTCAATTTTCTTCTTCTTTTTCCCTAAATATTTCCTTCTATGTCTTACCTTGCTCTGTGAAGCTGCCAGGGTCTTTCCGCTTCTTGAGTATTTCAAAACGCTCCCGAACCTTCACACACCCAACAAAAAAGGCAGTTTAACTTACAACACCCTAATATACATCTAGTGATAAACAAAGTACCAAGCCTCTGTCCAGAAAAGATTTCTCAAAACTTCTCTGATATCTCCCAAAAAGTGGGAATAATTTACTCTATATGTTTCAATAAGAGTTTTCTTCTGGTACATATTCACAGACAGACAGCACATGCTTCCAAAATAAAAATCCTTATGAATGTTTTAATGCTCTTTTCAATTATTGGTTCATTCAACTTTTAAAGTCATCCTTTTGTTCATTAAAGATCTTTGATTTTCTCTGTTCTGATTTCTTCAGATGGTGAGCACTGTAGTTAGCCTCTATGTTCCACAACTTTATATTTACTAGGTTATGTGGCTGAATATTTGTATACAAAACGCTCATGTAACAAAATATGTTGGCAAGAAAACCTTTAACAGCTTCTTCTGTTTTGTTTTTGTTTTTTTTTTTTTTCCCATATACTGGAAATAGATAACCTCCATTATCTGTTAAAAAGTAAAGAATACTTCTAAAAGCATACCTGATCAAGAGATGCTCGCTCAACTCGCATGGACATACCCAAAGCTCTTTGATCTAGAGAACACAACCAATAGAGCAGTTAGATGAGTGACTGCGTATATTTTAATAAACCGAAAAATGCTTACAGATGACCACATACGTTTTTTTCCATTGATATGATCCAAGTAGTTAGCCGAGTCCTTTACTACACACTCACAAACAGAACAGTAATATCCAGCCTGCAAAAGAACTGATTAAAGATAAATAGAGAGAAATATTAATAATAGAACACTAATGGTTCTTCTTTCAGCAAAAAATAGCAATTACAAGAAAAATTTAAACTACCATCTCAGCCCAGAGAACACTGATATAAAACCAGAGATCACATGGTCAGATTTGTCTAGCAAAGTGGTGCAGATGACAAAGCTCATCCAGGCAATTGTAGACCACCACTATAAAAATTTGTTCAGGCAAAACATCATTGAGCTCCTCTCCAGTTTCAATTAACCTCATATAGACTTGCATGGTTTGAAATTTCGACACAAAACTTCCCTCCTATTAGTTTTAACATCATATATACCCATACTTTGAACCTTAATTTTCAGTGTTCGGGCTTCAAACAAACATCTTATCAACCTATACGTCCCTTCACCATGGATTTCACATTTATCTAAAAGAAAAAGAGATTAATGCTTTCTAAACCAATTATCCAGTCAACCCCACTAAACTCATTAATTTAAAAAAATAAAAATAAAAAAAATAAAACTCTTATAGAAACCATTTACTAAGAGTTCACATCATATTCTAATAATAGGAAACCTCACATTCTCTCTACAAAAGAAGTGTCAATGAATGCTTCCCTTTCCATGATAGTTGAATCAATATTCACAGTTGCTCTTCTAATTTAGGTTTCATTAGATGTTAAACATAAGACAAAGAAGAAGTACACCGAGAATATTGGCAAGAGGATACCTGTTGACTTAAAGGAGCTATTGGAGTAACAACCTGCAAAAGGTACATAAAAAAAATATATAAGAAACCATAAGAAATTAGGAGAGGCTTGTACCTCATTGTTTTCCTTTCTTTTATTTATTTATTTTGCCAATGAAGCTTATTAGAAAGAAGAAGGCATGCATTCAGTGCCAAGAACCATAACAGAAAAGACAATCACAAATATGAGCAGAAAATGCAAAAATAAATCCTATGAAAAGGAGGAAATATATATATTTTTTTTCAATAGAAGTGAAACCAACCCTAAATCACTTTCTCAATAAGTAGTCTAGAACGTTATGCAAGACAACAACAGTGACACCGACCTCCTCCACCCCTCCTAAAGTAAGCAGCAGAACCCTCAATCCAAAACCACAGCCACCAAACATTTTTTAACATTTTCATATCCTCCTTTCTAAAATTCTTCTCAGTAGGTACTAATCAGCATTTGTTTGTTCCTCATTCACTCATGCCATTTTCTAAACAGGTGATGCCAACGTATCAGTGGCTCTCAGACATTTACAACTACCATCATTTGATCAAGAAAATACGATTCAGATTAAAAAGAATTCATGAAACCATAGTACTTATAACTATTTTAGCTATTAACTACGTAACATAACAATTGATTGTAACGAAACACAGATTTTCCAATAGTTGCATCAACCTACAACACACACAAAATTACATTAAAAAAAAAAAAAAAGTGAAACTACTCACTTGAGTTTTACCCAGTCGAGATTCAAGGTCCACTACATAGTCCCTATGCTTCAACGGCTTCCTCTGCACTGGAGGACCCTTCGCTGCACCACAAATTAATCAAAATACAAACAATAATTTATTACTCAAATATACTAAATGTAAAATATATATATTTAAAATGATAATAAAGTAAAAGTGATTGACTTACATTTGGATTTAAGCCGGCCACCATCAACCTCCTAAATTAACAAAAAAAAAAATCGAATTCAGAACTAAAACACAAACCCAAAATTTTTTCACCATTAAAAAGGTAAGAGATAAGTAAGTGAAAAAACTTGTTTTTCACGTTCGCGAGCGCGTTCTAAGTACTCTTCTCTGTCGAATTTTCTTCTGAAAGTGTTATCAACTCCAGCAACCTACACAAATTTCAACAATTACATAAACCCTATCAAAACAATTCAACAATAAGCTAACAAAATGAAACTTACGTTGTTGTTAGCAGCCATTGACACCAATAATCAAACGGATTAATGTAATTCAAACTTTCAAGTTGATGGAGAAGGCGAAAGAGTTGGAAATAATGACAATAAGAACAATCGAACCGGGAATACCACCCTTTTCGAACCGCCTGAAGAGCTTTACGACGTCGTTTGATGAAATAGAGTTTGAAAGATTATATATTGCCTTGGGCCGACGTGGGTGTTTGGTCTAGTGGTATGATTCTCGCTTCGGGTGCGAGAGGTCGCGAGTTCGATTCTCGCAACACCCCTTTCCTTTGACTCATTTCATTTCTTTTTTTATATTATTTTATTTTATTTAGAGGGATCTTTTTACATATAGAGGCATGATAATGTCTATGGAAGTAGATGGAAAGGAAGCAATTGACTAGAAATTTTGCCATAAATTTGGTATAAATATTCAGAGAGTACAAGTTTTCTCTGTGGGCATAATGAAGTTCCCAAAGGACAGTGTGAGGGAGAGTGTCTCAGTAAAATTTATTTTGTTTGTGGTTAGGTGAAGCTAAGGATTCCCATGGAAAGATCTCATCTCAAGTGAACATGCATCAACGTTCATCACCAACAAGCCAATGTGGAATAATAGTGTCAATTTGGCCCACAAGCTCTCGACCACTCACTCATCCGGTTACTGAAGTGAAAGTGAAGTCTCTCAGTCTGAATCTCAGGCCATCTACCCAGATTCCTGGGTTTCGTGTGTATTGTGATTGTACTAACAGAAAATTTTCACTTGGTCTTGGCAAATCTAGAAACTACAGCCACTTGTCTTTATTATTGTCTATTCAAATAAAGGACTTGTTTCAACAGCTTTATAGGCACTGATGTCACATTTTAATAATAATAAATTTCTTTTTCACCTCCCCATTTGCATTATTCACTTTCGTATCCGAGATGCCTTCTGTCTTTCGAGTGTTATCTACAGATAAAGCTGCTCTTAAAGTTGATGTTTTTGGTAACCTTGTGTTGTCATTTTACAGCCAAAAAAAAAAAACATTGCATATAGAGGAATGGCATTATACCAATGTTCATTCTACATAGCTGAGATGGGCAAGTGAAGACTCTGAAGTTTCAATGTAATTTCAGAGATGGGGCCTGGAAAAAAAAATAAAAATAAAGTAGAAACAGTCTCAGGTCTAGCTAGGTAGAGTGGTAGACTGTGATCAAACACTCTGTAGAGTTCTCAAACAGACCCTTATGGTATGTCTTATCACTTCTGCAATGATGATGATTCTGGGGATAACACAGAAATCCAACACAAGCCCATCAACAATAATGGAGATGGGGACCATGAACGCAGGATGCGATTCAATTTGCAACTATTGCTCCCAGTCCCAAGCTGAAATATTAATGTCCCTAGCTATCCGATTCATGTAGAGTTGGGGCCAATATCTTTGTCTGCCATTTATTTATTGATTATCTGTGTCCGCTATTTATTGAGACTTTTCAAAATTTTGAACCTGATTTAGTCAACAACTTAAATATTACAGTAGGTGAACATTCTTTCACCTTCCCGGATAACTTTCCAGGTTACCCGCTTGATTGTCCTGGAAAGTGAGTGTTGTGGCCAATTGGCCATAATTAATTGCTCCATTGCCAAAATATCTCTTGTCATCAACTATATGCTGTTATCTGCAAATTTTGTTATTTTATTTCTATTTCACAAGCTGGTCCATTGCAGACATAAAGGTTGATGTTATGCAAGAGAGGCAGGGTAATGCAACTTGGTTCATATGTTTCTGTAACTTTTTTTCTTTACTCGAGGTGAAATGGGATGACATAATGGTGGAAATGAAGAAAGAAAGAAAGACACGGAGAAGAAGCCAAAAAGGGGTGAAACAATTGTTCAAATTGAGATTGAAGCACAAAGATATCAAAATCGAGTCAGTGTCTTATAATCTTAAGCTCCTTTATGTCACTGTCGCATGATCTCCTTTATGTCAATGTCTAGGAGACACCATGCCCCAATATTATGCAAGATTACAAACCTCCCAATGGCAACTCCTCAAGTGAAATTAAGAGCAAAATAATGATAATGAAAAGGAGCTTCTTTATGGTCCCAAAAGCTTCAATGGTTATTAAGTAAAACAAAAGCATATTGGGTTGCCTTATATCTTCCCAAAATCTTAACAACCATCTCATAGATATAAATATGTTATGTGCACATGCACCTGAGGCTTCCGCCAAGAAAATACAACCAAAAAAACACATGAAGTTCCTTCTGGAATTGTGGGTCAGTAGGGGGCATCCTCATGTAATTGTGTGTTATTATGGACCCTCCACCACCTACCATAACAGGGCTTACTCTTGTTTTTCATATTATTGGCTCAATAATTCAAGTTACTGTTTCATAATTGGGCAATTTAAGTTTCAGCATGCAAGAAAAATCTTACATTATCTTACCACCCAAAAACGTCGCCGTTTACGGAGAATAACTGGATCATAAATACCATCCAAAATTTTTAATTCCAATCAAACGAATCGTAGGAAAGAGTAAATATTAAATAATATTTACAGGTATAGTACAGTGACAAGACACTTTCAATTTCATTACGTAAATATTCACTCAAAAGGGTCTACATAAAATATAACATGGAAGGACTAGATGCAAGCTGTTAGTAGAGTACCCAAATGAGTAGTTGGATTGAAATAGCACCAAATATAGAGAAAATTGGAAGCAAAAAGAAACGCATACGGAAGGGGGACATTGCAGACTGCTTTGCCAATACAAGGCAAGTAGGCAACTGAGCTTCAAATAATAACAATAATAATTCTTCAACCCCATTCAATATACTATTAACTACTAGAAGGGACAGTCACAGAGTCTTCTTTTAATCATAAACAAAGAAGAAAAACCTCTTGATGAAAAGCTTAAAGAAATTAAAAAAATTAATATATCTATACAATTTCTTCGAAATCCCACATCACAATCACAGATTTAATTACCTGGAAGAAACTGGATTCAAAGCTCTAGCAATCCCATTCATGGCACCATACCCTTTTGAACTGAACCCTAAACAGCCAAGTAAGCCCTGTCTGTAAGGCAAGAAAGTCTTTTTTCTCATCTCCTCAGCCTGAGCTCTATTTGCTGTGTAGTGCAACTCATGCGGCGATGGAGGCATCCTCCTTTTTCCAATCCCATTTACTGGCTTCTTCACCTGACCATGACCACTTCCCTTGCTTTTGGTTTGATTATTCTCTGCAGAACCCCCACTTGAGGCATTATTGCTTTCCTTTTCTTTTGAAACTTGTACAGAACTTGTAGATTTCTTTTCTTTAAGTACTGGTGAAAATGTGATTGAAGACCAGAACTTGTTGTTGCTCCTTCCTTCACTTTTGCTTCTGTAAAGGAAATCTTTCAAGAAAACCCACCTCTTTGAACTCCTTCCAGCTGAAGATGACCTTGAAGAAGATGCAGAAAGGGAAGCTGCAGCTGTAGATTCATCATTACTCTTGCTATTGTCATCACTTTTCTCCAAGTTACGATCTTTATCTAAACAAGAACCACTTTTGAGTTCCTTAACATCATCATCATCATCATCGAGTATTCCACTTTCTTCATTCCACTCCAAGGAACTGCTTCGAAGTGGAGACAAAGATCTTGTCCTTCTACGCATAGATTTGTCACGTACAACTCTCAGATCTCTTCCCCTACTCCCACGTGTCTCCTCACTTTCTTCTTCTTCTTCATGTTCAAGATCCAGCAACGGAGCCAGCACCTGAGGCCTCTCCAAGTGAGTTGACAGCTTCATGGGTCGGATCTTCCCATTCAAAAACAATTCATCAGCCGAGCTCATGGACCCATCTGTGGCATACCCAGATCCAAACTCAAACCCAAGAGCCACAGAAGCTTTGTTTTCCGGAGACAGAATTGGATATGAGGCTGTCAAAGCAAAGTGCATGGGACTAGCAGGTGCACTGTAATAGAACCCACCATTAACGGGTCCGGATCCTCTACCCGGGCTGGAAGGTGCACTAACATAGGGAGTGGAGCAAGTGCTGTCTATGTCCTCAAAGAAAGATTGCTCCACATGAGGGTCAAGGTCATGGACATGGTGGGCTATGGCATGGTTAGTGTCTATGGGGTCTTGGCTCGGGGTTTGGGCAGTGTTGTTGGTGGTGTTTGGTGCTTGGAGCTCCTCCATTTTTGTTGTTGATAATGGTGAGATGATGAGAAGGGAAGTTTAATTTAGGAGAAGTAGAGGAAGAAACATAGATGGTGAAAGGTTGATAATTTGAAAGATGGTTTAGTTTTAGTTCAGTTTAGGTCTAAGCAGAAGTAGCTAGCTAGCTGGGGGTTTTATACGTCAAATGTTACTTTTTCCCTTACTAGTCCGTACTAAATTGTTTCTTAAATTATGGGAATCTTGAGAATTCAACTTTGCTTTAAGACCACAACTTGGGGGAGAAATTCACTTAATCATCTCTTTATTATTATTTTATCTCAATTGTTTGTGTTGTTTTTTCAACCCTCTTCCTTTATATATAGGACAAACTTTTCCTAGTCTAGTTTGCCTTTGTGTTTTAGCTCACAAATATCATTTAAGTTCCATAATTTATATTTTTTTCTTTTTCCATTTGGGACATTTCTTTTTTTTTTTAATCACTTTACCATCTTTTCTGATTATATTCATGGGCATGAAAAGTTTACTTCTAAGTTTATGATAAATANACTGAATGTTGATGTATTTATAAATTTTGTAAGTAGTTATATATACATAACCTTCATCTTGATCTTATTGAAGATGATATGAAATGTCCCATTAACAAAATTAATAAACTTGCAGAGAGAGAGAGAGAGAGAGAGAGAGAGCAATTCTTTGGGTGTTTGGAATGAGTTGATTAGTACATTAAATGCTAAGACATATTTGAATGATGCTCATATACACCAAATCATCAACAAAATCTTTAGATGCTATAAACCCAAAAAGTCAATGTTTGCCAACCCAATTAATGGCATTGTTTGCAAAGGGTACATGGGGCATTACACGTTTCAACTTGTAATATAAAATAACAATAACAAAAACTTTNCCTACATATAAAGAAACATATGAAGGTAACAAGCAATTTCATCGAGAGAAGAGTAGGGATCTTCATCTTGGTGGAGAAATGGGGAAGGGAGCTTGGACTAAAAGTAAAATAAATAAATAAATAATCAATTGGGTTCACAAAAATAGCAGAGGGCAGCACGCTCTCCTTGATATCATATGTCACTCCACTCCACATTCTACACTCTTCTTTAATCTCCATTTAACACACTAGTTTTACATCCTCCTGAAATCTAATACCTTCAATCATCCAATAATTTTTGTTGATATATAAATTTGGGTCTGTGTCCTAACGAAGTATTATTCATTTTAGACTATAGTTTGTACAAGTTTTTCTTTTAAAAGGACCTTTATAGGGAAGAATAACATTCTCTACTTACAAGCACAAGCCAAACTATTGCAGAACCAAATGGATAAATCCCACCATGATTCAACCCCAGCAGCTAGCATTTTGATATTCTTACGGAACAATCTCTTAAATCTTGAATCCGTTATGTTAAGATATCTTATTGATGTATGCAAATACAATCCTTGAATCATAGCACATGTCATGGATCTCAAAGAATGGAAAATTTGTTGTGTTATGTATAGAGACAGAGAGAATGGTAGTAGGTAAGCTTCTGCCAGTGAATAGAGTAACAGAGGCATGGCAATGGCATAGGTACAGGCACCCTAAAAAGAACAAAGATGTAGCCTCACTCATAGGATCCTTACTTTTGGGCAGCTAATCCAAGGCTAGCTAGGGTTCTGCATCTGCATCTACATCTACACCCTCCCTAATTAATAATTAATCATTATGAACAGTATACTGTTAAATTAAAAACTAATTAATCAGAATGAAGATAACATATATATTAACATGCTAATCTGCAAACTCTTGCAGAGTAGAGGCTCTCTTTTCAGGTTTTTCCTCTATCCAAGAAAGAAGAATATTGGTAGCCAATGGACGTGCTTTAGTTTGTGTGGCAGAAAATTTTGCAGAAAATTTGACAAGTGATTTAAGTGGACCTACTAACTAGGACTTGTTCGAGATGAAGGAAGAAAGGGGGTAAATACAAGAAAGTAGTAAAGTAATCACATCACATGGTCTGGTATCAGATTTGTTTTTCATGGATTGCCCATGTGAGGTTTGTTGACAATATGCCTAACAATTTTATATTGAACAACTGGTGATTAATTTGCTTGTAATTCTATTCCTATCAACATCCTTACAAAGTGAATGTTAGATCACCCATCAACTCATACATAAAACCGCATCACTCCTCCCTTCGTGTGCTGCCATAACAGAGAGATTATGGATATTATATAGTCCACAAAAATTCCAAATTTTCCTTTTACATTCCTGATATGTATAACTTTATTAACATTAATATGTGATAAGCATATGACTGTATTTTTATCTCATAAATTTACTTTTCTTTTTGGCCTTATTTGCTAGAATATTATATAATATAATCATTTTTACTTTTGAATTACTTATCATTGATGTCAACTATTTTATTATTGACTGTAATTAGTGACTTCATTTATATTTAGGATAAAATTATTAGTTATAGTTAGTTATTACTAATTTAGTTTTATTATTATTATTATTATTATGTCTAGAACTCCTATGTATAAGTTTGGTCATAGATGTGAGACGATTGATTTTGTAATATGTTTAAGCGGCTATGGTGGTGTATATGACTGCTCAAGAATGAATAAAATAGGTCCCAAATGGTTTTGTCAACTCATCTAATGCATAAATTTAGATTTCGTAATCTTTTTGGACTTAAATTAATGCCTAGGGTAGGTTGGTCCACTTATCAGTAGACCATATTTCTGGCAACCCTAAAATTTGAAATAATTAACATTTAAATTCAAAATAGAAAAAAGCAAGAATTGTTTATCCAATCCTGATTGCATTTGATACTACTATTGAACACCATCACACTTTTCAACAAAAAGGAAGTGGATTACCAAATAAATACAAGGGGTAATCAGCTCAAGATCAGTAATCTTTTGGTGGAATTTTGCTATCAATGTAGTTTGAGGTCGTGAATCCTCTCAAAAGGGGTCCAGCCTTTAAACTTCAGACTGCTTTGAAATAATGTTTTACAAGCTGTGTAGAATACATATCAACAGAACTAGTGTGTGCTCATAAAATGGAGGATATTATTAACAACATTACCAACATTGTGGCCACGAGCTCACCTCCTGTGGCAGGCAGGTCAGCCTCACTGAAAATTATACATCATCCAACTCCTAACAGCTTAGTTCTAATTGTAAACATGTCATTTCATGATTTGTCTAGTTCTGAATATTTTGAAAATTTATGAACCACAACACCCTTGTGTTTTGCTAACAAAGGAGATTTAATTGTAATGAGTAGACAGAATGAATGTTTAATAATCTTACATGGCAACTTCATAATATTTGGTATAATAAATTGCCTTAGAATGAAAATTTACAAGCATGAATGTGAGTGGAAGCTGTTCTTTTCTCTTAAATACATTTTCTTTTCTGACCAAAAGCAAGTAGTACAAGATTCACCAGGTGAATAGAGCAACCTGATACAGTAGAACTTAGGCAAAAGAAAGCCAGCTTAGAAGGCTACAAGCTCCTCAGAAGAGCAAAAAATCAGAAATCAATTCATCAACCAAAGAAGTTAAAATCCTATTCTCCATCTCTACACCCTCTTCAAATGCTTCTATGTCAAACTCAAGCCATCTCCCATACCGTGAGCTCATGTCCTTGTCCACTAGGTCATCCACCATCATGTCTTCCCTGCTCTTCCAACCCTGTATCCCCTTGTACAATTCTTCTGCCAACCAATCCTTCCTTTGAAACAGTGTCGCATATTTAGCCCATCCGTTGCAGCTTCCATCAAAAAATTGTTGACATTTGAGGTCGAGGCATTCACAGACATAATCAAATAAAATCTTTCTTCCAAGCTTCAAGTGCTCATCTCCATTGCATCCCATTTTATTTTTCTCTTGCTCCAATTGATTGAAGAGATTTGGTGTTATAACATGAGGGGTCTGACCCAAAGCAGATTCATTTGTCATGATTTCAGCATTCTCAAGTATTTCCCTCAGATAATCAAGTTCCCAGCTGCTTGATTCCTCAACATCTATGGGACTGAATGGTCTAGTTGCATGCCTTTTGCCTGTGTGCCCCAACAATATAGAAGAGGCTGAGTCAGATAATTCAGACTCCTCATCCACAGGAACAGATATATTAGAAGAGAACTGACTAAATTTTGCTTGATCCTGAGCCAACAAAAAATGCTTATAGCCTGAAAAGAAAAATACACATTTTGGTTAAGACTCTTTCAGTAAAACATGCAGTGGTACATAAGTACCACGAAGAAATTCAAGTAGTCATCTTGAATTGTTGTACGGATTACACAAACGTTACTACAAAGTATATATCATGTAATTGACCTCCAATCATTAAAACAATTTGTGAAGATTTCATGTAGCAAACCAGTACCCCCAATAATGCAAAATTTACAAACTACAGATAATTCTGAAAATGAGTGGTGTTCCCTATTCATTTCGAGAAAGCCCGTGGTTAGATCTTTCCTGGATATATTCCTAAAGTTTTTAATGACTTACATGTTTATGTGTGGTGCAGCAAAACTAAAGAAGAGAAATACTATAATGTTACCTTTGGTACTGTTTCTGCAGTCAGAACAGCTCATAGTAGTTAGAGAGGTTTCAAGACTTGAAACCAGGCTAAAATGTTGAGAATCAAGTTCTCTTCCAGCTTCATTGTTCTTGCTGCTACTGCAATGTTTTTCCATTTCTTCAGATTGCAGAAACTGTTAATCAAGTTTGACTGGTGTAAGACTTTTATTTTGATAAAGCTAACTTAAAGAAGATGCCGATCTGTGAATTAGGAGATTAAGGAAAAAAATGGAAAAAAAAAAAAGGTTACTGGAATCAAGGAAATTTCATTTTTTCCTTGGTGTGTATGTATATATATAAGAACATGGAGAGCTTTCTACTGCAGATATCTAAGAAATGTATGTTTCTCCTTTGTATAGCTCTTTCTCATTGATGGAAAACCCTCCTTTTCTTCTTTGTCCTACCCCCTCCCACCCAAAAAAAAAAAAAAAAAATGTGAATTGGTAGCGGTAGCTGAGTATGAAAGCCAATGATACAGACCTGCCACTTCGGATCAATGCTGTGTGCCGGACTGTCAATTGAGGTGCAACAGGAGTTTTCTAGGCTATCAGATATTTCTTCATCTAGACAAAGGTGAGGGCTCTTGTCGTGTTCTGCTGATTTAGTGCTTACCACACCAAGTATAGGCACTAAATCTTGTAAAATGGATGAAGAACTAGTAGTAGGCCCCTCTCCAATCACATTACACTGAGATGACTCAACCTTACATTGTAATTCCCTGAGTTTTTGTTCCAGAAGAGCATTCCAAGAATCACAGCCAATTACATTAAACCCAGGAGACGATGTTAAATTTTTGAAATGATTATTGTCACCAAAAGAATCAATATCAAAGCTGTAAATCTTTTTATTGACTTCACTACTGGACTGTGAATCAGCCATGGATCTTAAGGGCGATGAGAATGTAAAAGAAACAACATCCATTCCTTTCTTTCTATTATCTGAGCTCCAATTCACGCACCCTTCAGTTGCAACGTTGCATTTTACAGATCTTTCATCGTTGTTGTTCAGTTCATTAACAGCACTACTTCCTTCAAACTGACAATTCCCATTTGCAGATTGTTTCTTTCGAGATACATTCCTTGCTTTAGATGATGAAAGCTCCTTTCCACTACTATTGGTTGTTAAGCCAATCTTCCTGCATGAAGTTTCACAATTGGCTAGAGCCTTATTTACAGTCTTCTTTGGCCCTACAGAACCACTTGTGGACTTGGCTTTTCTACCTTGCTGGTTGAGAACAGAAGTTTTTGAAGTTGAACTGTCTTTAATGGATATAGAATTCTGCTTCTGGTTATTCTGCCTAAGCACATTGTTAGTCCTGTTCGCAGAAGTTCGTTTCTGTGCTGTGCTCTGTGTATCTGGCTGGCTCTTGAAAAAATGGTTAGCTTTGACATTACTCCTTTCCTTCTGGTGCGTAAAATTCCTGTTTCTACTCAAACTAGATCCCTCTTTTCTCTGAAGATTGACCTTTGCTTGTACAGCAAGCGAAACTGGTTTTTCTTTCTTCCTCAAGTTTTCAGGACTTCTCTTTTCCAGATTCATAGAAGCTTTGACTGCTGGGTACACTGATTCACTACGGCTCTGGCCAATTTGCTGTACTGTTGTAGACCTAGGAGCAACGGAGTCATTAAATTTTTTAGGTCTGGACACTCTCTGTGCAGCTTCCATTTTCTCCTTCAAATCCCAAATTTTCAAGGGAACTGAAGACACAATTGATGCTCTTTTACCCATGGAAGTTGTCTGGGGACTAGCATCAATTATCTTTGCAGCTGCCTCCATAACATAGGCAGTATTTTTTTTGGGGACAAACCCAGGACTCTTGATAGGAGACAACAGCTTATGGTGGGTGAATGGAATGGATTTTGCTGATTTTGGTGGCAGTATTTCAGTTTGAAATTTCTCAATCGGCCGGTTCTGCACGTTAGGCACCCTAGATTCAACAGGATCCCGACCAAACCACTCTTTGCTATGAATGTTAAGATAATCCACAGGGTGGTCTTCACTCCACAAGTTAGGGATACTCATATCATAGTGAGATGCTCTAAGAGAACCTGAGTCAATAAATGGGGTGGAACAAAGCTCAGGAACATTTGATGTTGGCAATGAATCCAAACCCATAAGTCTAGCAACTACCCCAGGAGCTCTACTTCCATATCCTTCATCGCTTGTTACCGACGAAGCACAATTAAGTTCACTACTTTCCTTATTACTCGAACTTGCTTTGCTCTCATCTGCCTCTATCTGCCAACATGACAACAACAGAAAAATAATCACAATTTGAAAGCACAAAATATCTAGAATAAAGATTAAAGCTAAAAAAAGGTAGAGAAATGCCCACCACGTGAAGCAGTGACTTAGCCATCCTCCCAACATTTTCTTTTCCTTTATTTTGTTCACCTATGATAAAATTCCAAGAATTAATTTTTCATATTGACAAAATTGGGAAAGAACATATGCTTTCTCACAACAATAGTGTACCATCTAACTCAGGATTATTAGAGAACAGCTTCTTCCGAGATTTGCCATTCCAGTCAAATAATTGAAGAAAGCCCCCTTTTGAACGCTTTTTCTCGACCTCCATTATTTCATCTACCAACCAAAATTACAACCACATTTAACAATAATAAGAATGTTGCAAGAGAAATTTAGAGAACAATCAAGACCAAATCTTATCCTACCTCCATTCACAAGTTCACAAACGAGTTCAAATCGTAAATACCATAAACAAACAGCACGGATTTGGCCAAAACCATGCCTAATTTTACCTGCATTGCTCATTCGGCCAGAAAAAAAGTTCCAAAAAACGGCCTAAAATCGAAGAACTTCTTAACATACAAATCACATAGTAAATCTTCCAAATTTTACAATTAAAAGGTCATAAACACTCAATTGCAATAAAAAATTGAATATATTTTAAATTGCATCAAAAGCATTGGAAACATATGAATCAGAAAGTTACCTAAAATCCTTCAACTGAAAAATCCCACCTCGCAAACTTGAAGCTTCTCCTTTGCCTTCCACAAAAACAGCAAATGATCCCAATTAGACAAAAAAAGCACGTTGGAAACAACTAGGTTCAAATGGGTTCGAACAAAAGAGACAAACTTTTTACCATTTCAGCAATCTCACCCTACATTCATTACATCCACAGAAAGCCCATTTAGTAACTCCTCGCAAGCACCTTCCTTTCGGTCATCTTTGAAGTGAAACAGTTGACTCAAAAGTCAAGATTGGTCTGTTTTTAAGAGTAAAAATTGGGGAAAGAAGCATTCAGAGTTCAGACAGAGCTGAAGCTTAAATCAGAAGAAAATATGGGTGAGACATTAATAGATTTGGATGAGGCAACAAATGGGTAAAAAAAAAAAAGAGAGAGAGAGAGAGAGAGAAAAAAAAAGGCAGTAAAGAGTGATATAATTGAAATAACTAGATTGTCAGGACAGGACAGAGGGAGAAAGAGAGTGGGAAAGAGAGCAAGAAATGTCTGGTCCGATTTAAAGCAATAAATCTTGGAGAAGAGACACACACAAACACTGCACTGCAGTTAATATTATTTTAGTACTCAACTTACCACTCAGGCTCCTCTCATGTGAAAACTTGTGTTACTTCCACGTGTACATCTGCTATTAGTACATATTCGGAACAATAATGGGTGGTCTCCACTTGGTACATCAAGGGTTCAAAGGTTCTTTCTCATCAAGCAACTCAGGCCAAATATCAATTTATTTAGCCTGTAGCATATATAAGTTAAGTTATTTTCAAATTTTTAAATTTCTTTTTAGTTTCAGGCCAAATATCAATTTATTTAGCCTGTAGCATATATAAGTTAAGTTATTTTCAAATTTTTAAATTTCTTTTTAGTTTCCAGACCACTGACAAGAGCACAACTGTACAAAGGGGTCAAGGTGCAATCAATTTTTTTGTCAGAAAGTGCACCAAAAAGTTAATGATTCTGGTCCTCTACCCTCGTATCTCATCTCAATTCTGTTTTGGAACAAGTGTCCAATTGCTATGTTCAGCAATTTTCCGGTAACATCACTAATTTTCTTGTTACACTGTTTATGAGAATAGCACAATGTTGCCCTGCCCACCAGATCATCAATACTTTGATTTTGAACAACTTCTAAGGCTTTTCTTGAATCTACTAAGTATATTGGTATCATAACTTTGTCATTATGTTACCAACTTCATCTGCTATAACTTGTTGCCACTTGCCATCTTGAACAAATTAAGACTCTCTTTTCTAGGTGGAAACATGAGGCTTATGTGTTTCGTTTTCTAAGCTCTTAGCAATTTAATATTGTCACTTCCCTCTCTTGAGCCTGCCTCTCCACCTCTCCAAATAGTCCAGACTCAAAGAAGTGCTTAGAGAGTATAAAAGAACTTTAAAATTAGTACTTCTTTACTGGGTAAAGGATATTTGCATCTTTAAGCCAGAAACTGTCTTTATGCTTATGGACATTTGCTAATAGGGTTTGCTGCCATCAAACTTTATTGGCTGCAAGTTAATATTTCAGTACTAAAAAGTCAAAAACAATGGATAACCCTTTTTCTTTACAAACCAAGCAACAGTTAAATAATCAAATAAATATGGTCTAACTTCTGTTAAGATTTCTTGGTATCAGCAAATCATGGAATTTTTCAACACTGGACCCTTAATCACAGCTAAGCTAAAGTGGGTGATGAAGAAAAATTTGGATTTAAGTAAAGTTCTACTATTATTATTGTATGACAGATGAATTGATTTATTGAGACGTTGACATGTCATTATCTTAGATTATCAAACTCTAGTCTCTCTTCAAAGTTGGAGAAATAAATGTTTATCACACCAAACAAACTGCACGGTAGTCTGCTGTGCACTTTGTCAAAATATTCTTCAGAAGTCCTCGTAGCATTATAAATCTTAGATATTAGATTCATAGTTGACTACCAGCCGGCATAGTTATATAGAAAAAAATGATGATTAGGGAGAACATACCAAATGTTCTTTTAACTTTAAATTATTATTTTTTACATAATTTTTAATTAAAGATATCCTTAACCTGTGTGGTGTTAAGAACTCAAAACTTAAATATTTTTATTAAAATAATCATTAAATTATCTTAAAAATTATATTAAATTAATTATTTTATTAAATTTGATAAGTTTTATAATAAAAAACACAAATTTTAATATGTTTTAATTATTGTCATGATTAAAATATATGTTTACAGAGTTTAACATATGACTTTAATATACTCATTAAGACTCCCCTTTAACTCGAAAATACATTCTTGGACATAATTAATGTGGAAGCTAAGTGCAACTTGTATTGACAGTTTAGAGAAACTATCATTAATAGGGTAAAGTTCCAGTTTGAATCATTGTCGTCCGTGAGATAATTGACGACTTGTCATTTGCCTGCTAGGTCAAAAACCGACAGGTCGTCAATCAACTGAAGGCAAGACCAATGCTGTTGGGTCTGTTAGGAAAGCATTTCTTATTTAAATAATGCATTAAAAGCAAGAAGAAGCATGAATTGGATTGGTTTAAAGGAGAGCTATTTCCTAGGGGAAGTAAAAAGAAAAGCAGTGGCTGTCATTTGCAAAAAAAATGAAAATTACCTCAGATATTTGGTTTGTTCCCAAATGGAGGAATCAAGTGGTTAAGAACAAGCTTGGGCAAAAGTATTACCCACATAATCAGATTTTGAACAATCATAAAATAATAATGTAAAACGACCATTTAGACCAGATTCATACTCCAAATGTCACTGATCGCTTTAAATACAATAATATGACCACTAGTTTCAATCCATTCTAATTAGCTGCCCGTACAATAGAAGCACGATTCACCAGAACTGACTCTACGCATTTGCGTGCTCACCGCAGAAAAAACCATGGCGCACACGCATGCATATAAGCACACCTGATGCGTACACACGCACACACAATACTAGGCAATGTGATGGGTTACGTCCAAACTCAGAAAAAAGGGGATAAACACATACTGATCAGTTCTCAGTCTAACCTTCATCATGTGTTTCCTCCATTAGGGACTATTTTTAGCAAGCTACAAACAAACAAGGAGTACTTCTTCAACTCTTCGGATATTAAGATGAAAATGCCATTTCTTGAAGCATAAGTATGATGCCAAGGAGAAAACATGACTAATAACTGAGCAGTTGGCAGTAGTCCCATGGAGAAGGTAGGCTATATATGCAATGGGTTAGAACAGACCTCAGCTGCAAAGAAAGGCCAATGTGTCTGCTTATAGGACTGTCTTGAGACAATTATCACACGGACTAGGTCCATGTTTGCAAGATTTTCGGTCAAAAGACTCCCCAAAGTGTTTGAGTAAGGTTTGTCTACGACAATCAACCTAAAGAATTCAGATTGATGGACAATGACACGTGAGAATAAAATTGACGGTCGAAAATAGGTAGCCAGAATTGATGGAGCGAGAATAACTTACCTTAAGTTCACAGTACTGTTGCATTTTCTGAGCTTGGGTCATTGCTGTTTTAAACATTTCACTTTTGAAACCTTGCCCATTCCGTAACATACATACAACCCGACTAAAATCCTTCTTCTGGTATAAAACAACACATACAGAAAGAAGATTATCTCTTCCAGCCCTTCCAGACTCTTGATAGTAGCTTTCGATCGATTTGGATAGTGTATTGTGGATAACAAAGCGCTGAAAATTGATACAAAGGAAACACATATCAGAACAGGGAAGTATTCAATGAAAAAAAAACTATGCCGATAGCAAGTTTCTGATATTAACCAGTATCATTATAAACTTTTGTGAGACCATGACAACAGTGCATATAGAGAAGTCTTTTTGGACTTTCAACCAAGAGTGCCATTGTAACAGCTTTTATTCAGCAGTATATGTTTTATATTACTCTTTTCCCATAATATATCGGTTTTCAAAATGCCACCAACTACAAGGACCATTATCATTATGACGATAATGATAGGAAAATGATTTAATTAATTTGACAGCTGAGTTACTTGCAAGCACACTAACAATCATTCATTAAAAAAAAAAACAGATTAGTTTTACAGTGTCAAGAGCCTCTCATATTATGGTTAACAATGAAACCAACAACGACCACAACCTATTGCAATTCATACAGAAACATACAAGATAGAAACTGCAGATTTTAACAGGACTTACAACATCTGGTTTGTCTATCCCCATCCCAAAAGCAATAGTAGCACACACAATATGGACCTCTCCTGTCTGCCATTTCTTTTGAACAGCGACTCTTTGACGAGCAGCCAGACCAGCATGGTAATACACCGTTTTAATCTTACATTCCTCATTCAAAAAGTTTGCAACCTCAACACATTCACTCTTTGAAAGGCAATACACAATTCCACACTGATTCTTGAAACGATCCTTTATAAGCTGTCCAAGCTGATTCAATGATTCCTTGTTCTTTGGAATCACTTCATACTTCAAGTTAGGTCTATCAAAGCTTGTCTCAAGAACAAGGGCACGAGGAATCCTTAAAGCTTTTAGAATGTCCTGCAGAATCATGTGATGAGAAAGACATTACTTAGACAAGACACAGATAAAAATCTTCACCTGAAATCTTATTACCTCACGAACTGATGGGGTTGCTGTGGCAGTCAAAGCCATCACAGGAACATCTGGAAAATTATGCTTAAGACATCCTAACCCTCTGTAATCTGGGCGAAAATCATGTCCCCACTGGCTGAGAAGCACAAATAAAGCAAGTAGAAATTAATAAGTGGCAGTTTCTTGTTATCAAAAGTTGCATATTAGGAGTGTTACATTGCTTGATGCTCATTGTTCAGGAGCATGGAAATCTGCAACACCTATCAGCCATAGGATGTTATAAAACTGAATACAACATGACTTTTTAACTAAAGGTTCTTTATTATGAGTAATCCATAAATATTTAATATCTACAACCTTCGAGGAATAAATTCAAATTAAAAAAAAAAAAAGACTCCTCAATTGTGGACTAATCATAACCATCAACGTAGAAAAAACAACACCAAANAATCCATAAATATTTAATATCTACAACCTTCGAGGAATAAATTCAAATTAAAAAAAAAAAAAAAGACTCCTCAATTGTGGACTAATCATAACCATCAACGTAGAAAAAACAACACCAAACTTTAAAGTAAAGAACAAACCTTATACAGTGTGCTTCATCAACAACAAAACCAGCCAATTGTCCCTGTGATTGACGAGAGAGCACTTATCCCATCAGTCGCCAAAATTTTCATAATCTTACTCTAGAAAATACTTTAAGCATATTCAGTCAGCATATAAAGACTCACCTTCCGATGTAAGCATTTTAGCATCTCAAGAAATGTTGGGTTCCCTGCAACCCTTTCAGGAGTGACATATAAGAGCTTACATGATGGTTTATCTTTCCTAAAAAAATAAAATAAAATGAGATCTACTAAGCATGTAGTACTTAAAATTTGGAAGATAACATCATTGCTTATGGTACATGGATGACAAAATCTTAAATAAATTTTAGTGCTGTAAAAAATTGAACCCGACTTATCTGAAAATCTATTTTTATACAACCCTTATCAAAAGAAGATCTAAAAATATGGGAAACAATTTAATTTGCAATTAAAAAAAAAAATCTCTGGATAGGCCCAGTGCAGATAAAGAACTGAGCCTTGCCTTAGCTCTTGGAGGATAGCTGCTGCTTGTGAAGCAGTTTGTTGAGAATTTAAAAAAGTTGCTGGTATTCCAAACTTAAGGTTTAATGTAATTATCTGATCCTGAATAAGTGAAAGTAGGGGAGATATGACCACTGTTACACCTGGTTTAAGAGTTGCTGGAAGCTGGAAAAAAGACACAATTACTAACATCTCACTTGCGCACAGTTAAGCTGATAGCTGTTGCATATACAAAGAAAGAGATATCACCTGGTAGCATAGACTTTTACCACCACCAGTAGGCATGAGAACAAAGCAATCTTTCTTTGTCACAGATGCTTTACAAGCCTGATGCTGCAATGGCCGAAATGTCCTATTGCCAAATATAACCACATTTGCAAATTCCATATCATCCAAGGCCTTTAATTCTTCAAAGCTAAGAGTCCCATTTTCAGCATTTGTTATCTGGGTGCAGTGTGAGCGCGCTTTTCTAGAAGTTGATGACACTGTATCATTGGTGACAGTGCTCTCAGAATCCTTCAAAACAAACCAAAGACTTCAGAATCCATAAATACCTTAAGCCCACATTATAACAGAAACAGAGAATAAATAAATACATACAAAACATGCTCTTGAGGCCAAGGATGTTAGCAAAAAATTCGTACCATGGATCTTGAAAATTGTTTACCCAAACTTCGAGTGCATGAACGGCTGTTCTGATCAAATTTAACATCCTTTTGCTTTGGGATTGTGAATTCCAAATCTTCACCATCACTAGAAGAATCCAACTCCATTAAAGTTGGGCGGTTTTTCGGTTGAGGCGAATCATCCACAATGTCAATGTAGTTTCTAGTAGTTTCATCAACATTAGCTTCATCATCGTTAGTATTATTAAGAACCCTTTTCTCAAATATGTTACTCAAAGCTCCACAAGCTTCTGACTCCATGGCCTGTAAATCATCCCAGTCCTCACTGTCTTGCATAGTTTCAGCCAATGCTGCCAGAAAATCATCTCCACAATACTCCACAGATATAAAATCTCTCCCCTCATCACCTTCACAACAATTAAATTAAAAATAAAAAACAAAATTACTATAAATATATCACTAGTGAAATAGAATACAGACAAGCCAGAACTACGGTACTTCCCAGTAAAGTAGCTACTAGAATGTTACCAGAATCAATGGTTTCAGTAACCTAGGCCTGATTTTGGTAACGCACATAAAATAATAATAATAATAAGAATTACCGTAGAGTGAAACCAAACGATTTAAGCATTTCTTAGCGGATTCTTCATCGAAGCCAAGGTCAAGAGCCAAGCTTAGCAATCGAGCTTTCTCAAACTCAAGATCGTTACCGTTCATTTTTTATGAATCGATTTGATTGAAGCGAATCGTGAAATCTCCCGCGCTAAAATATGGTTTGAAGCTGAAACCTAGAGTTCAGTTGATTCACTTCATAGTTTATGGGATACCCAAACGATGTCGTTTTTCTTCCATTCCCGCCTTTGTGTTTAGAACCCGTTAATTTACCCGATGTAAACGGGTTTGAATCCGATTTTTAAATAGAAATTAAAAATAAATAACTAAATAAAAATCAGTCGGAGATTAAGATTAATTTAATAATTTGAATTTTACTTTGTTAGCTAAGTTTATAAATTATATATAAGCAGTTATTTTTAAGAAATCAAGTAAATTAGAGAGACAAAAATGAGAGAATTAAACAAGTCAAATTAAGTATTTTAAATTTAATACAATTTTAGTTTTTTTTTTTTTATTAGCCAATCAAAAGGTACTCATAAAAATAAGTTAAAAGATAAATCTCATTTATCGTGATTTGTCAATCTAACTATCATAAATTAAAAGATTACTTAGTAATGTAATTTTTTATGAACGTTTGAATTAACCGTTTGTTTTCACTAAATAATTAAAGAAAATACTAAAACTATTAAAAATTTAAAAAAAAAAACCCCTTAACTAAATTATTATCACAATTGAATCAAAAGAGTATTAAAAATTCAAAATCTATTTTTATTTATGAACACGCAAACAAAACAAAACCCCAAACAATTGATAGGAAAAAAAAAAAAAAGTTGCATGCATTACAACAGAAAGCTTTCATAACCTACCATATGCATGCAGAGGTAAGATAGATTAATTATACTTTCTTTTTCTCTCTGCTCTCTCTTCCTGATGCATTTCGCTTACATATATAATTAATGCTGTGCAGTAACATTTATAACCTTGGAGCACTTGCTCTTGAGCCAACTATACCCTTTCTTTAATGAGGTCTTCACCTTCCCTTCAGCGGCATAATACTTATATCTAACAACTCGCCTCCTCCTCTTTATCTCAGGATCTTTCCACCATGACACCAAGAGTGATGATGATTTCTTGGAGTTGCTCCTCCTAACAATGGCCTGCCTTTTATAGCAATTACCACTATTGGGATCAAACGGTGAGGGAGGTGATGACCGACCCACGTACAATTTGTTGGCCGTCTCCAGCTCCCGGCCATCCCCAACTCCATCACCACGTTCTTCATAATCATGAGCTCCGCTAACCATCACTTGGTCTCTCTTTTACTAGTGTGTAGTGTGTGTTATGGTTGTTGATAGAGAGTGTTAAAGAGAAGAAACTAGAGTTTGGTAATTATGCAAATAATAGGCCTTCTATTAGAGGTGGAGAAGTGAGGTAGTTTTTTTTCTGTTGGGATAGAGTGGAAACTATTAAAGATGATGAGCTAGAATTTTGGGGAAACCCATCTTTCCATTGCATAACCAAAAATGAAAAAACAAAAACACAAAAACAAACGTCTATTAAGATTTTTATCTATATATCACCAACTTCCCTCGTTGTAGTTAACTTATAGGCATGACGAAAGATGAAGTCTCTCCCTCTCATTTGCTCCTTACTATAAATGCTTGTAGTTAGATCAAATATAAACAAAGAAATGAAATTTCCAATAAATTTGAAGTTATATTCTCTATTAATTTAAACTTTTAGCTTGACAAAATCAGATTTGATCAAGCATTAATTCCCAACATGAAAGTGGTATTGTATCGTGTTGTGGCTTTGCTAAAAGGTTTTGATGAAGGCATTGAACACATTGTACAGAAGGCATATTGAGAATTGATGGACAACTAACTATACATAAGTCCCATCGATAAGAGAAATTTCAGACAAATAACAATCCAAAACAATGGAAATAAAATTGTCGGGTCAAGAAGCAACAGAAGTTTCTGCTGAGAATTTTGGCTTCAACCTATTTACCAATAATCCCGTAGTTAAGAAGCCATAGAGATTACAATACAGAGATGATTTAGTAAAAGCATAAGTTATTAAGGCTGGATAGTTCCCAATGTTTATTATAAGACAGGACTTTATTTTGTGAATAAATAAGCGAAGAAGCGAGTGGAACAGCAGATTGAAGTTCAGGGAAGCGACATTCTATTTTGCTTTTTCCATATAAAGAAGTATGAATATTTACAACAGCTACAAACTTAACTAATGAGTAATTTCTTAAACTGAGAGGAGATATTTATACAGATGACTATGAGTGGAATGTAGAAAAATTGATTGTCAAGTACTGATGGCCCCAGATCCTGTCTGTTTCTTAATCTCAGTTCCTTTCTTCCACTTCTTCGGGTTATCAATGTGAGAAACCTGCACATTTATCCCCAAAAAAAAAAAAAATTCTATCAAAAGACAAAATTTTAGGATCAATCTTTGCCACAAAATACACATGCACACCAACTCACAGACACCCCTAATGCTTGCTACAATCATCCATGTTCCACCTTCGAGAAAAGCTTGATATCACGTGAGCTTTCACCTATATTTTAGATTAAAGCCTTCTTATATATAATGAATTAATACTCACAATGTAGGATTTCCATTCAATTTTATTGTGCCCCTCCGAGGCATTAGAAGGCTGAGAGTGACTTCGGACATGCTGGAATATGTGAATAAGTACAACGGCATCCAGTGCAGCATATTCTAGCTGCAGAATAGCCAAGCTTCAGTTTCATTGATGACTTATTTCAAAAACATAAATTGATAGAAGTAATAGAAGAAACTTAAAACAATGAAAGTGAGCTTGATAGAATCGAGTGAAAACACCAAATATTAAACTCTATCAAAACTCACATCGATTGAAGCAAAAGTATCATAACTTTGACATCCCAGAATCAGCTCAGGGTATACCACAAACAAGAACAACACAACAAACTAACAAAATCTCCCAAAGCATCAAGAACATGAGACTAGCATGAAATATGTACAAGTTTCCTGTGGAGCGTGTGAGAATATACACTTAAAAATTTAGTGAGTTTTCTATCATCAAGTAAATTGCTTGCTCCTTTCTAATTCATTGATAAAAGAATACATTTTACGCACATAAAGCATCCATGTTGCTATCAGATGATCTTAATTCGTTAATACAAAATATATTAGGTGGGAGACAAACTAGGAAGTTCACACAAATGAGAACTACTTTTTCCCTTCAACAATTAAAATATGTTTCCGTAACTTCTAAGTTGTTTTATCCAGGCAGTCACTAAAGGACTACAACTACCACAGAGAAAAGGTAAATGAACAATCAAAAAAGGGAATGAACCTGATATTGACTCAAAGGCCTCTGCTCCCAGTTGCTATTCCTTCTCGTTTTGTTCAAGCCTGCTCCCAATATTTTCTTATTTTGTAATATGAAAACACCGAGCGAGCCAGCCAGCCAGCAACAGTGAGGGGAAAGAGAAAAGGAGAAGGGAGAGAATCACGCCCAAAAAAATAAGTTAGATATGACAAACAGTAGTAGTGGCGAAGGAAGAGCTGAGAATATTTTAACTTACCTTTGCAAGTCCTGAGAGGCCACCCCGGGGTTCTTTGAATACATTCTGAATGTCAAGTAACATTTCGTAGTGCTTGAAACAAGCCAACTCTTCATAAGAATAAGCCAGTTGCTTTATATCACATTGAAAATTATAACCTACATGGTGCACAAAACACAAGTGTTTATAAATGTTCTAGAAAAAAATTTAAAATATTCTCTCCAAACCCAGAAACTGGAAGGTCATGAGTAAAGTGTACATAGCTCCAAAAAGGTAAATCTTTATCTAGATCACTTAGTGGGAACCCACCAATTGTTGGGAAATAGGTACTTTAAATGGTTTTAGAACGGTCTAGACTTTGTAAAATAACATAAGCTTGATTCTCCCCTGACTGGTGTTTCTAGATAACACATACCAAGTTTTAGAATCCCGGGAGACTGCAAAATGCGAGTTAGGCAGTTGTCTAAAACATCAGGCACGTCCTTGTATAACTTTATCAAGTCAAAGATGAAAGCCATCTTATCAGAAGCAATTTGAATAATGGAAACCTGAAACGTGAAAAACAAAAGAGTTATTATACAATAAAAATCATATACGGACATGAAAAGTAAGCATCGGTACAAATTCAGTACATCACAATCACATTGAGCACGTCCTTAATCAAAGAGAATAGCGCCAAATAGAACTACTTATGCAATCCAGAAGGAAATCCTTTAAGTAGATTAATCATGATAATGGACTGAAGTTATTTTCTGAGTACCTTGTTTGGTTTGCTTCCCTTTACATAATTGGGTTTCCATTCACAATCAACACCCACAACCTTACATCCCTCAATGTGGCAAGTTGCATTACACAAACCATCAACTTCATCAACCCAAATTATGTCTTCTACTACTAATTCTTTCAGATTCAAAAAGCGACTATTCAGATTACCAGTCTCAGGTTCTGAGCAACATAAAAAAGTAGCAATGTAAGGGTTCGTATAAATAACCACTAACTAAACCAATAAAAGCAATTCATATCTAAAAGCCAAGACTTGGAACAAAAAAGCAAAAAACGCAAAAACAAAAAGAACACTATAAAGTAAAGCAAGTGCCTTTGTGCAGCATAAATTTTTCTAACAAAAACAAACTAGAGAAAAGTAAGCAACCTTATACGTAAAGCAAACAAATTAGTAAAAATTCATAGTTTATATCTTCAAGTCTTCATGTGGAAAACAGATAAATGAACATCAAGTAAAATAAGAGATTGTCTACAGGGTGAGAAATGATAAGAACATAGAATGCTTTTAAAATTACATAGCAAACAAGATATTAGATAGTTTTTCAGGATAAAAGATTGGACAACCAATTATGGCATTGTTATTTGCTTAACCTGAAAAAAGGATGTTGACCTGGGTAAGAAGCAAGAAGATTAGAGAAACAAGTACATGTCTAGATAACGTTATTAATAAAAGGTTAGTCAGGTTAGGTGACAAGAAGAGGTTGGAGCTGATAGACAAGAATTGGAGAGAAGTTTGAGTACAACTTAGATTTCAAATCTGGTCTCGTGTGGTGGAGGCCTGAGGAGAGGGCTTACTGATCATGGAAGAGGATGCTCAAGGTCAAGTACATGCTTGTGCATTTTTGAGTTCACTACAAATGCAGATGAATTTAGCCACCAATGAAGGAATAATACTCAAGAAGAGAACCAGAACATTAAAAGGAAATAAGAACTAAAGGCTACATGACTCCTCCAGCTCCATTTAGGTCAACATACGAAAAGAAAAAAAAATGTTGATCAGACATCTACCACGATCACTAGATCGTTCCACTTCTGTAATTTGCTGACCCTGGTTTTCAATCTCCATAACAGGTTCCAGATGATAAAGACAAACAAAACCAAGGGTAATACTACAATCATCGTAGAAGTTAAGATAGACAACAATTTTAAGTAGATTCATAAAGGTATGTTGTGTAATCTTCTTCACAGTTGCAATAAACACAAATTAGCACATCCATCCAGCTTACATGCAGCGACCAAGAAACTATGTTATTTCACTACCTCTGGGTTTGAGAAATCCTTCAAGGGAGTATCGATCACACAATTCATCAACCTTCTCTGAGTAACCCGCTTCCATTGCCAAATAAACCTTAAAATTAAGAAACTATATTAATACAAAATCTACGAGGCAGTGAAGAAAAATAAAAAAGAAACCAACAGAATTTGTTTCTGATTTAATTGTTCCAGATAAATTAAAAATAAATAAATAAAAACCTACAACAAGAAATCTGGTCTCTTCTACTCTTCAATGGAGCTCTATGATCAATAGATATAATAATGATTCAACATGCTAAATTATGTGCCTACTTTGATCACATCAACCTTTTGCTAATCAATTTCATACCATTTCAGGCATTACAGTGCCAGTGAGGGTAATGAAATTATTCCCACTACTGTTCTCAATCTATTGTTTGGATGGAATTAAACAGTCTAACTCAGACAGCTCAAGCCTAGACATAGGAAAGGATGGCAGTGGAGCCAAGTTTTAGGACATGGCAACCTCAACCTGATGTATTGTCCTGGGTTAAAGGATGTCATTAGAAACAGACAGTAACCGGATATCGTATCACAGTCCCATCACAAACAAGATATAGGAAATACTTCGAGCAGCCCAGTCAGAAAAACAGGGCACTTCATCAAAATCCATCCAACTAGAAATACTTTTTGAACAAAGAAGCTCACAAACTTTACCAAACCCGAAATCACTCCTAGACTTAAACAACCCTGATCACAGGAACTACTATCCCAATCCCAACCACTTTCTGGGGGAAGAGAAGTGGCAAGTAAAGTTCCTGAATAGCTGACCACACTGCCATCATTATCCGAAACTTGGAACTCCAATACACAAACTCTCACACCTTATGGTTTTAGATTTGGAATTTGTCATGATCACAACCACTCATAGAATCTTCTCCCTCAAAACCCATTTTGTTTTACTTCTTATAATATGTGCATAAATAACACAGAAAAAGGGGAGGGGAGGGGGTGGGGGAAGTTATGTCACATATTTCCTAGGTTTTGCTAGAACTCGGTCTTAAGTCTGATAGATATCTCAGAGTTTCCTACTGCTTTATGAAAAAATTTTAAAAATTTTGAAAAATTCTCAACCAAAATGGACAATCCACAGAATAGAGCCATCACTGTCATCAAAATGAGGAAGATAATACCCTTAATGTTTTAGTTAGTCCAAATACAAGACTATTCGTGAGTCAGTCTTTTTATAGTTCAAAAGGAACTTAGGCAAATGAACAGCTACCCTATAACAATAGAGTCCAAAGTGCATTATTTCATTTTCTCAGTGGTTGGGGAAAAGCATGTTATAACAATTTCAATTAAGATATATCAAGAGAGAGAAGAAAGAAATTCTTCAAAATGATGCAAAACTTACAATAGATCATTTCTTATCCAAAGGAAAAAAAAAAAAGGATTTAATTATGCATACTCCTCAAAATGACGCAAAACTTACAATTTAAATCAGTCTTAGAATATTATTTACTCTGTAGATATTCAAAAGCCAAAACACATGAACAAGTACGAAAAACTGACTCTTGTTGTGATGCTATGTTGGAAATAAATAATAATTTCAATATAGCTTCCAGCTCCAGATAAGTAATATCTAACTCACCAAATACTCAAGTAATTGCTTATCACCATTTGTCTTCGCCTCCGCAATATCCCAGCATGCTTTCTCTGCTAGCTGCTTCAGTGAACTGCAGGTTGGTAGAATACTATCATGATTTTCTTCTTTTTTTGAGAGAGTTGGAGGACAGCTAGAGAAAAAGGGATCATAGGCATCAAGGACCAAATAGAATAATATAAAGGAAAATACGCCATTGCTTATGAGGAAATATAAGTCAGTACAAGTACCTTTCTTTACATTTGTGATATAAATCAGGAAAATCCTGCCGAAGATTATTTTTCTTTATTGTGTCATGAGCATTCTTTAACATGTTTCTGTCTGCATATTCCTGGACAAGTAAACGTAACAGTGGCTTTCCCATATAAGTTGCCCATTTCTCCGCTGCTTTGAATTGTTTGTTCTGAAGCATTTTCAGGAGAAAAGACTCTCCAGACTGACGGATAGAGAAGTGCTCTAATAGAGTGACTGCTGCCATATATGACTGTAATTCTATCAATGCAAAAATATATTGCTCAATAAATGTTTTTGCTGTGTCAAACCTATAATCATTCTGAGCATTTAATTGGCTTATTGCTTTCTCAATGTCTATCAATTGCACATCAAAAACTTCAAGAATCTTCAAAATTATCCTCTCATCATGGTCCACAGATCCTCCAACAATATCAAGAATTAACCGCGTAGCTATATCTTTTGCTTCTGAATAATCTGCTGAGGTAGTTGCTCCTTTCAGGTGACGACGAAGAGCAGAAATAATCAAGTGACTGAACCCTTCACAATATAATCCAAATATAGGCAGGACATACAGGCATTGCAGGACAAAAGTGGCTGGTCCAGGTTGGGGAGAATTACGTAGTACTTGGTGGACTTGTTGTTGGAGAGCTCGAAACTTTCTAGTTGCTTTACATGTGCCTGTGAAAGGAATTTACTCAGAATCAGACATGCACAAGATGGCATACACAAATATTTCACCAAATGAACAATAAGGGAGTCATTTAAAGAAGGTGAATAATATGGTCTTCCTACTAGGTCCAGATTCAATTGAAAACTACGGACTTCTGTTGGTTTGGATAGAATTTGGTAGCTGAATTTTGGATCTTGGTCGAAGGCCAATCTAATATTGACAGGCATAAACTGAGTTCAATCACAAAAAGTAAGATCTTTTGGTTATAAAAAATTCGAGAGACAATTATATATTGAAGTACTAGAACTTGTAAATTAACCATAATGCTGTCAGTTGGCTTATAAACTAAATATTCAGGAATGAAGGAAACCCTTTCCTTCTATATGAACTCTGTAACATGGAAAGCATTTTTAAGACTTGTACTTTTGAAAAATAACATTAGTAATGGATGGAAGAAACAGCTTACCATGAATATAACATTCTTTCAGAAGGTATAAGAATACAACAGGAGAAATGTAGGTTAAATCAGAAAAAGCATGGACAGATATAGTCCAGTCTTGGTTAGCTTTGTCACCCTTAGTCTGTAGCTCTCCAAATCTTTCCTCCAAACCCATGCTCGAAAGACACCTTGAAAGTTATACAACACAAAAAAGCCAAACATTAATTTCTACAACGCACATTAAGTATGGGGAACATAACATCTTCCATTCACCAAAATCAAAAACAGCAACTGATATTTATTACAATTTACTGAATGACTTCTCAACCTACTGAAGAAAAACATATCTGACACAATCAACCCATTCTAGGACTTGGATCCTCTCATTAACTTTGTTCTCTTTACCTCTAAAGATCTAATGACATGTTTCTATATATTATTAGTAATATGCATCCAAGATCTATTTCCTTTTCTATTATTGTTTATTAACAACCAATCACAAGCTTGATTTTTGCAGAGTTATCTATAACATAAGGAGTGGATTCTCATCCATTGTGGACATATTGTAAAAAGAAAATCGGAACTTTTTCTTTCCACGTTTCTCACCAACCAAACAGACGGTTTCTTAACTCAAACAGCAACCAATATCCAGACGCAAAATGTGTTACGTTTTTACTCGAATTAATAAATAATTGAAAATTATTTATTTATTTTAAAGCAAGGCATGTATAGCCTAGACCTAAACAGCGCAATAATATATTATAAGAAAAAAATGATTACTAAGCATACAATAGAAAGATCCACACTTTTGACTTTGTATTTGCATATTATTGTTCTATTTCTGTTTGGTCGCCGAGAAAATAAGAGAAGCTCTGAAAACTTGAAGCAAAATAATAATAATAATAACAATAACAACTAATTAACAAAATCACTCAGCTTGTGAATGATTAACCAAACACTGAAATATAAAACAAAAGACAAATGCAAGACTCTTTTAAAGTATAACCAAAAAAGTAAATAAATAGGCCAACTCTCTAGCTTAGATAAGCAAAGTTTTTCTCCTGAAACAAAAGATAAACTCAAATTCTAGTACTTTTCTTCATATTATCGGGAAGCAAACACTAAAATAAAAACTCTGAAAAGTTGAAACAACATAAAAATAAGTATATAACTAGGCAATCAAACAAAACTCGATCAGCTTGTGAATGCAAACAGTGAAAGTGAGATGAGCAGAGTTTTCCATCAGTAAACACAAAGAAAACTCAAACTCCTCAACGTTTTCTATCATATTCTCGGGAAACAAACACCAAAATTGGACTTACCAGACAAAACAAACACAGACCTCTTTCTCTCTCCCTCTCCCTCTGCATTTACATGTAATGGCGAGTACTGGTGCATATATATAGATATATATGTGTGTGTGTGTGGAGGGCTGGCCCACTTGATTTTTTCCAAAAATGGTAAAACGATTATTTTTGCTCCTTTGGTAGATGGTAGACAGTGTGTGTGTGTGGGCGCTTGCTGGGGTTAATTTGCGCTGCAGGTACAATAGGGAAATTTCAATCACGAAAGGGTTCGTTTGGACTTTTCCTAAGATTTATTTAGGTTGATAAGTGCCCACCCGACAGGACATGGTTTGCTAGATCGTAGTTAATTGATTGATTGAATCTTCACCGTTGATCAGAAAGAAAACTTGAATCATCTATGATGAGCGAGCACACAATTGTAAAAGACAAAATCATCTATATACTGCGTTAGTCCACGCATCGGACTTGCAGACTACCGTAGCCCATCAAAACTAGTGGATAAGGTTGTTAAAGAAAGAAATCTAGTTATATTAAATAATATTGCGGATTAAAAAAATGACTAATTGCCAATTAACCAAATTAGAGAGAGTGTTTACAAATGAACAGAGATTTTGAAAAATAAAAAGGAATATTGTTCTTTATAGAGATTTTTTTATAAAAATAAAAGATAATACTTTATAATATTAGTATTATAACATTTTTTTTAAACGTGGGTGTTCTAATCTTATGGACCTGTGTTCAATGATATCAGAAATTTCTTGATACATATAGATTAATCACTAGATTTTACATCATAGAACATAACTCCAAAGAAATATGCACAAAAATATGTTCGAATCTTGGAATTACGATATAACATTGCTATTATTATATAATAAAATTAACGAACTTAGAACACAAACTATTGTCAATAAAAAGAAAACTAAATTTAAATTTTAATATTGAATCATTTTCATATTCTCTTTTTTATAGTGGAGATACTTGATAGGAGTGATTAGATAAATTTGACATGATTTTCGTTTGTCAATTTATGAGAGGCCGGACAGGCATTATCAATACCTATTAAATTTTGGTTAATTTTAGTTCAAAAACGATTCTATACGTTTTCAAAAAGCATATAACAAGAATCTCAGATCAAATCAATCAATAACTCTGATCATCTATTTGATTCGATAAAGCGAAAAATGATATTAATACTTTTATTCATTTTCCACGAAGAGAAAAATAAAATCGACCACGCTTTACAAAATCTCATAAAATAATAATAAAATAAAAAAAGTTACTTTCACAGCTTTTGATTTTGAAGTACTTTTTGGCAGTATAGATTCGTGAATATTTATACACGTGTCATCAAAGCAACTCACTTGAAGCGGTAGGCCCTTGCTTAAGCTAGCTGACACGTCAACAACAACAACATCAACAGAAAAAGGTCACTGACAAAGTTACCAAGATGAGATAAACTTTTTGTCTTTTCAGGGATGTACCATTTATGTTATTTCTCGAATGGATCTAAATAAATAGTAATTTTATATTTTTATATTTTTATATATAATTTTCTGAAATTAAAATAATAATAATAAAGCATATATTTCCAATCGAGCTGTCTCATCTACAGTTCCAGAAAAAGAAATATATTTGCGTAAAATTAAACATATTTCTTGAATGGTATTAAGACTAGTTTGAATAATGAGAAGAAATTGCTTATAAACAAAATGATTAAACAAAAGAATAATATTATGACTAAAGAAACTGCTTTTAGAAAGCAGCTGACAATGGAAGCAAAATCTTTTCAGCTTTACCAAAAAAGAAAAAAGAAAAGGTCCTAATCAATGGTGGGCTGTCAACGTCTTGAATGATATCTCATGCTAAAACTAGGAAGCACTTTGTAACATTATTGAAGGGAGCTGTCTATGCCACCATAATGGGAAATTATGAAGGTGACTTCTCGCAAACAAACACTTGGCTTTTTCATTAACAGCAGCAAGAAAAATGTACAAGATGACAAGCATTACACTTGCACATGCATGGTAGCTCTGCAGACACCTTTCCGGCACCTTTAGAGTTGGAGTTCTGTTGGAACAAGAAACTGGGACAGAAAGTTTCAAACTAAGATTCCCGCCAAACCCTACAAGCAAGAGAAGAACCTAGTGTTGTGATTTATCTGAAGAGAAAATCTGGGACCATGCTGATGAGTGCGTTGAGAAGGATATTCTAACTTGTAAGCACTGCATTGAATGGATATGGGAACATGAAAGCTACATTGTTTCTTTCAAACCACATTTCTACTGCAATAGATGCAAAGAGTAGTAGCTGTCTTCGTCCTGTAGCAGCTAGGTCACCGATTATGTGTTGTCTTTGCCTAACAGCTATGGTATGAAAATGAGGTGTGACGTACAAATTGATCAACGAAAAATCAAACCTTTGACAAAGAAAATTCTTTTAACTAGGATTATGATTCTGCAGGAGCCCACCTATGCGTATGTTTATCAAATGGCACCATTTTAGTTCACATAAATTTGGAATTCCTATATTTCAACAAATGTGCTTCTCATCATACACTCAAAATATCTCTCAATTAAAAAAGACAAGAAACTAAATATGAGAGCAGGTGGCAACAGTTTTTTCCCTTGCTTTTAGTCACCAGAGAAAGGATTTCAATCCACTTTCTCTCCGAATTAGGCAAAACTATTGATAACCTATGTAACAGATAAAGTTATGTTTAGCCATCGACCCCGAAATCCATAAGAAAGATGAAACAATTTCCAATTAAATCCTAGGAAGGTTTTAATAAGCTTCAACACATACTTCAATCAGCAAATTTAACAGAGTAGATTTTTTTTTTTTCACAATCCAACCTTTGCACCAGTACTCACTTAGAATTTTAGTTTGACTTTTCAGTAGTACCATAAAACGTTGAGAGTAAAACTTCAGGAGAGAGGGAGAATACCCTGATATTAGCTCCGCACATGACAATTAAGAAACCAAAAAAAATTCAAGGCATCAAACATACGAAATGAACAAAAAAGACAATTGAGTTGAACAAAAAGAATACCTCTATGCTAAGTAGATTCTTCTGAGGTAATTGATTACAAGTTATCAATGACATCTCTTTCACAATTAACTTTACCTTTTGAGTTATCTAAACTGGATAATGGAACCACAACGAACAATCCTTGCTTCAATACCTGAGAAAGGTAAACGATATAATAATGGTTAGTTTAGAATTTCAGAATTCTATGTATTGCAGAAAATATAAAAAGAAGGAAGAAAGAAACTTATTATACAAGTAGCAGGTCGATAAACTTCCTATTTTGAAGTATTCCGGAGCACTGAATATCATTTTAGCAGTACAACTTGAATCCACAAGTGATAACTCTTATTCCATGAGAGGCTTCCAAAGATATCAAATCCATGACAAAATATTTCCCTAAAGAATTTTCTGAATTTAATTGATCACATTGACAAACAAATGACATAATAACCCTATTTACAGCTAAATAAAAAATAAGAATCCCAACCATAGTTAAAACCCTACTTGAAACATAAAACAAAAAAGATGAAAATTTTTAATTTAATAGAAGCTCTCCTGCATCATATTCTAACTCTTTCTCTAGTTCCATCCCAATGTCCTCTGCTGTGGGTTGTGGAATACCAGGCAAATGTCTATCAACTCCTTCCCTGATTACCTGTTAAAAAGAGGCCATCAGATTAATGCAACAAGAGGGAGGTTGCCTAGGCAGAACTATGAAACTAACTTAGCTATTTAGCAATGATTAAGTGAAACTTCAGAATGGGTAAAAGGTGAAATCACTAAAAAAATAACAACATATTTTGAACTGCTAACAAAAAATCAAATGAGCAAAATCATTGGAGCTAAGTGAGCTAGCAAGTGATTGGCCAAAGTCCAACCTTAGAATTTCTTCCGGTAAATTTTCTCTACATCACCGCTTATCCATGCACTGCACGCATGGTAGTCACTGAACTTATATCTGATCATTTATTAATGCCATCCTAGGAAAACAAAAAATTGACTAATGTATCTTAATATCATGAAAAATGAAGCAATATAATTCCACTTATTATGTCTTCTTAGCAAATATTCAGCTGCATGGGCTTAATGGACTAAATGCCATTCAAAGAGCAAAATTATAGCTTGCCATATCCAGATTGAAAAATAATAGTTCCTTTTAAAAAATAAAATAGAAAAAATTAAAATAGAACAGGCATCAAATGAAAAAATTTACCAGTTTAAAACCTTCTTGTGAATACAAAAATTTCATCCCTTGTAAGTTCACACCTTCTTTCTGCTGTAATTTAACAGACAAGCGCAGGATTGCACAAAGTATTTTGAATTTCTGCTTTACCTGATAACAATATGAAAAATTAGTAATCACACTCAAACATGAGAGAAATCTCCATCACTTAACTAAATGACTATATGTTTCTAGAACTTATAGATGATATACCTCTTGGGGAAACTCCTTAAAAGAAGCATGATTAAACTTGGGGAACTTCTTTCTGTGATATCTTGTAAGCAGTGCGACAAACTGCAAGCTCACCAATGCTAATAATTAGCATAGAAAACAAGTTTACTATGAAAAATTAGGACAGAGTACAATCAACTGGCAGAAAACATACCTTGATTTCCTCAGCACTGTATCCATAAAGATGATCACCATTCTATACAAAAAGATCAAGTTTGTCAGGAACAGAGATAACTCATTAAGGAGCACAAGAAGTTCCAAAAAATTCTATGATTCCTAGGTGGTCAGTGCAGATTCAGTGACTTCTTTAATACCACTGAAAATGTTCTCAAAGCTATCTACAAAGGCTACATCTCAGACAAAAAAAAGAGCACATACCATAATAATGTGATAAGACTGCTTATGATAACCCTTTTCACTGATGAAGAGTCCTATATTGTGAAGCAAACAAGCAGCTTCAAGATATTCAAGATCCTTGTCATCCAATGACGCAATAAGTTTAACTTGCTTGTCATCAAGCCCCTCACATTTTCTTAAAACTTCAAAAATATCCTGTTGCAATCATTTGGCCCAACTCATCAGATTGTATGTTTAGTCCTTTGCCCAGTTCAACTCAAAAGATGACAAGAGGCAGAATGTTTTGCTTCAGATCAAATTCTGCTTCTTGAATTGAAAAAACAAATCTCAGAGGCAAATAGCTGACAAATAACAACACATCTGTCGCGTCACATAGAAACAACCAATATGATACAAGTGCAACCAAAATATTCACAGTTTGAAAAAAATAGGGGTATCTGGAAACAAGGTGATAAATGATTCTGTCCAATACAATTTCTCCAAAATTAACTAACAACATGACACAATTCAATAAGAGTTTCTATTGCACAAATTAAATCTGCACTCAATAAATTTTCTGAGCTATAATGAATCTAAACATGAACCTTTCTTCTTTTTATTCATTCCATCATGATATAACTCATGTTAAAATTAAAAAAAAAAAAAAAAAATTGTAGAAATAACCAACATATAAAACTGCAAAGTACCTTTGCAATGTTAGCACAGTATGCAGCAGATTTCATCCTCTTCATCCCATTGAACCTCATTGCTAGCCGCATAACAGAGCGCCACCTTGCATTCGCATTCATATCATATCCATCAAAAACATTAGCCAAACTATCAGCAATAATACCCTCTCCTAATCCATATCCAGAAACCTCCATTTCTTCAATGCCAAGCAACTCAAATAACTCTTCCAACAACACTGCACCAGCAACAATAAACTCTGATCTCTTGTTAAAAAACCTCTCTCTCCTAACCTTCTCCACTTCTCCTCCACAACACAACCTCTCAACAATGCTCTTCAATTCCCCTCTATTCAATCTCCAGTCCCCTTTACAGCCTCTCAAAACACCAACATTGTCAAAAAAATCTTGACCATAGCCATTAAAAACAGCCTTCTCAATAGCTCTAATGGTACCAGAACAACCAGCAGCCACCTCAAAGCCACTTTTCTTCACTTTCTCAACCAACCCAGATTCTTGAACAACCAACCTGATATACTCCCTCATCTTCCCAACTTCAACAAAACCAAAATTTCCAAACTTGCCACTCAAAATCACATGCCCTAAGCTCAATGACTCGCAGAAAACGATATTTCCTTTCTTCCCAACCACAAACTCAGTTGATCCACCTCCAATATCAACACTCAACACTAATTTATCATAAACTGGCAAGAACTGAAGCACACCCAGATACATAAACTTGGCCTCCTCTTCACCAGTCAACACGTCAACCTCCAATCCAGTCTTCTCCTTGACACTCTCCACAAACTCTCTCCCGTTCTTGGCCTCACGCACAGCTGCAGTTGCAACAGCACGCGTGTTGTGTTCCACTACGTTGTGGGAATTGATGACGCTTTTGAAAGTGAGTAGAGACTGAAGAGAGCGAGAGAGGGATTCGGGGGAAATGAATAGGGATGATGAAAAGTCGCGGCCGAGAACCACGGGCACTTTAACCCGGTCCACGGTTAAGAATTTGCCGTTTGGATATGCGCGGATGATGAGAAGCTTGAAAGAGTTTGTGCCCATGTCGACGGAGGCGAAGAGGGTTTCTGGGGCGAACCCAGATGGTAGATTGGTGGTGGCCATGCGTGGTCAATCCAGTCAAACGGGACCGTGAGCGTGAATGACCACCTGAAGATTGAAACGGCAGCGTCGGATCCCGGTTTGCAGATGAAAACGGTTTTCCACCTACACGTTTTGTTATTAAAATAACAATAATTTAAAAAAAAAAAATTAGTAAATTTGATTTGGTCTTAAATCTTAACCTTTAGAAATTCATCTTAATTGTTATTCTCTGTTTACTTTTAATATTTACAAAATTACGTATTAAATTCGAGGGACCCATCGATTCTACACTATGTATACTATCATTTTTACTATTAAATTAATTAATATTGATGCATCCCAATTTTTATATTTTAAGTGATGTCTTATCATTTGACATTAAAATTTTTTTATATAAATTTAGAGTAAGATTCATATTAAGGTGGCCTTATATGAACACCAAAAATCACTCTAAATATTTCATATTTAATAAAAGAAGATTAAATTACTAAACAAATTGTCAACTAAATTACTGGTAAGTATAAGATAATAAAATTGGATAATTTTATTAAAATATAATCCTTTTTTTATTACATCCCTAATAAACACATAAACTTACAGGATTAACATTCATAAGATATTTCGTTAAATATAGTAAAGATTTACCGTCACTTAAAATGTCTTATAATGCTCAGGCTCAGAAATTTTTTTTAGTGTTTATCGAATGAAATAAATAAACCTATACTTCAATAACTTTAATCTTTATACTATTTTTCATCTCTCTGAACATCAAATAATCAAGTGTTTCCCATCTTTTAAAACATCAAATAATCAAACACAAAGTCGTTTAAAAAAATACAAACCTACCCTCATCGAAATTACACAAGAATTCTCACCGAATATTTACATACAAACTCTCTAAACCAAATAACTGATATATTACATTTAAAGACAATGCAGTAGCATAATTCTTCAATACCCACACACAGTTTACTAATAGTCTAAAAATTATGATCGATTCATATGAAAGAGGTTGGTTTGTTTTAGAACTAGATTTGAGTAATAATAAAAAAATCATCGCTTCATTTGATTGGATTGTTTTGGAATTGTTTGCTTCGTATCATACATTACTAGGTTATCATGTTTTATTAATTTTTGTTTTGTATGAACAAACAAATCAATATGAAGTTCCAACAACTTTCTTAACAGGGAAATTTTCCAAATATAAAGATGTAACTCGACAGCCTATGAATCGTTTCGCTTTGAATTATTAATAGCTTGTCTAAATATATTTAATGAGTTCAGTAAGTTGTGGACCAGTGAGTTGGTCTATTTAATAATGCTCGACAATTCCATATCTGACCGACAAAAAGTTAATGCTATGGCCTTTTTTGGGATAATTCGATTGCTCGATAACATAATCGGACGAGCTATTGAGCAGAGTAGTCCTTGTACACAGTAACTTGACAGTCATCAAACTACCAAAAAGGGGATTATAGTTCTACAAAAAAATATCACGTATTATTACGCATTTGAAGTTTCATTCTTAATTTTTTATTTCAAATAATATTATATTCTGTGTAATATTCACCTCCAAATTATGAATTATGATTATTAGTGACATAATAATATAATAGAAAATATCAAAACAAAATAATACATCCACTGAAATAAGTAACGGATACTCAGTACATGTATGTATACAAAATTACAAGTACTAGGAGGCAAGTACTCAGCATGACATACTGGAAAATGAAGTTCCAGGAACTTTCTTAACAGGGGAATTTTCCTGGAAAATGTAGGCATGGAAAAATCGTAAACCCAGAAATTGCATAGAATTTCAAGCCGTGTCAGGCTCCGACCACCACCCACTACACCAACACTTGAAAAAAAAAAAAAAAAAACATCGCAATCTCATGCATCATGCAAACTAATAAGCTAATCTATTTATTCCATTTTCACTTTTTGCTTGAAAAGTGAAAAAACTACACAAGTTCCCTTCGGCCACAAGCTGGCCCGACAATGATGGTGACATACCATTCTTGGTGGAAGCTACTTTCAAGTTCATTTTAGCTTCTGGTCTACCACTCAATATTCAGAAATTTTAGTTATATTTTATCTATCATTTATCTTCAACGTCAATGTACCTTTCAACGACTTTGCCAAGAAATTCACATCTAGTATTCTCTTGTAATTTCATATTATATTTAATATTTACCCACCTTGTTGTACAAGTTTAACTGTTGATCATGTTGCAAATCTACGTTGATCATTATTAAAGAGAATTCTCAAAAGAGAGAAATATATATATATATATATATGATAAGTGAACACGGTTAGATTAGTAGTAGCAACCCCAGACGCGTGAATGCAGAAAATTTTTTGTTTTCAACAACTTTCTTGATCGCCTAGTCAGTCACGCGTCAAGTCTTGAACTTGATTTGATATTTTCTATAAACAAGACACGAACACATGTTGTAAGCTTATTGTTCGGTGTGATGTTTTTGTTTCCGACTATGGAAGTACTTTTCAATCATTACGCGGTTAGTTCGTTATCTTGAAATTCAACGACGGGTACCTGGAGTTCTTGTTATTCGCATAGTCTTCTTGTCTATTTTTTCATATTCTATTATCGAACTGACAAGTGACAAGCACAAAAAGTTGCAAACTCTTTGGAGCATCGAATAGATTTCATATATTTTTATTTATTTTGAAGTACTATACAAAGCTTTTGCAACTTTACATAGGTATATTCTTGACTTTTGGGATAGCGCGTTATTATCAGCTCTTATAGTTCAAAGTGAAGCAGCTTCCATGTTGCTTCCGGGCTCGCTAGTCAATGTATGATATTAATATTTAAGGGTTATATAGCTAGTGGTTTTGGTTACTTCGGTATAGGATTTTGTTTCATACTTTCTCAGAAAAATTCTGGTTTGGAATCTGCATAATGGCACTAAAGAGGGCTTTTGATGGTGATGATGGGTTTGGAGTTTTTGTTGAGGGGACTAAGAGGAGACTCACGTTTAAGAAGAAGTAGGTGGCTTTGAATGAGTTTAAACCTGAGTTTGTTTATGTGTTCTTAGCTGTTTTTTGATTCTGGGTTTTGTTTGTTTTCTTGCAGTTCTGTTATAGATTTGATGAAAGGGTTTTCTTCAGAGGAAATGGTAGTCAGAATGGAACCATTTCTTCGCAAAATGGTAGGATGCTTGCCTTCTTGTAACTTGTTCATATTAGTGTGATTGTAGTTTAGCTTTGAGAAGCGTTTCACATTTTTTTCTGATTCAAGTTTGAATTTTAATTTGAAGGTGTCGTGCATAGTATGGCCTGTATACGACCCGCACGTCACTCTAAAATGCATGTTGGGTTTTGGATCTTTTACCAAGACAAACTTGTCAATATGCAACAGGGTTTTTAAAAGCTTTTGAGATCTTGAACCGTTTGTGTTGTATCTGTCGTTACATTTCTTGTCTCTGACTCCCTGTACCTCTTTGGCTTATCCTTGCTTTGTAAAGGGTTTTGATGTCTGGACTTGATCAACTGGTAAATAAATAAATAAAACAAACTCTCCTTTTTTTTGGCTGTATGTTATCTGATTTGTGATGGGCCTGAATGAATGTTATAAACCTGATTGGTTGCTGCACAATAAGCTATTTACAGTAGTAAAAGGAGTCAGAACTTACCGTTGCAGATCAATACTGCCATTAAGATTTCTACCGAATTGCTTTGAAATCATTGTGTTCATCTTCCATAAACATTTGTTTGTTAGGTGCGAGAGGAGGTGGAACGTGTGATTCTAGCCGTCCGTCTCCCAACTGCAAGGTTAGTTCTTGTATTAACGACAACTTTTCGGTGCTTAAGAAGTTCCGTATCTGCTGAATTTGGAATTAGTTATGACCATATAACACCTATTACAATCTCATGTTTATCAATTTGAAATTTTATCGGAGCCATCCAATAGATCCTTTCTTTGCTTGTCCGGGACTCTGCTCTGAACAGATCATTTCCATATAACTACAAATGAATCACCTATTTATTGCACGGTCTTTGATGGTTGTAGTATAGTAGTTGTGATTGTTTCACTGGCTCAAGAGTATAATCTTGGTTTTCAAATTGACTTTGTTGCAGACCTCCATTCAATCAAGTTGAGGCATCGGAAAGAAGGGGCTTGCAGTTGATTTTCGTTAGCAAGTTGCCCTCTCCTATTTTTACTGCCAGCAGTATCAAAGCTGTGGATGGTGGACCTGTTACAATTGAATTAAGGGATACTACTACCAATAATGTAGTGAAAACCGGTCCCTACTCTTCCATCAAGATCGAGATCCTTGTCCTTGATGGTGATTTTTGTGCTGATGACCATGAAGATTGGTCAGAGAATGAATTCACGGCCAAAGTTGTTCGTGAAAGAGAGGGTAGGAGACCGTTGGTGACAGGAGAAGTACATTTTACATTGAGAGGGGGAGTTGGTGTTCTTGGTGACATAGCTTTCACCGATAATTCTAGCTGGATGAGGTGTAGAATGTTCAGGTTAGGGGCTAGAGTGTTGCAAAGAAGTGGTGGAGATCTACGAATCAAGGAAGGTAGAAGTGAAGCTTTTGTTGTGAAGGATCATCGCGGAGAATGTAAGTTCTAATCTTTTTTTCAGCTTTATTTTGATCTTTCAGTGATACTTGGATACGTTTACTTAATTCAATCATGTTTGTTGTTCATCTAGTGTACAAGAAACATCATCCTCCAACCTTGGATGACGAAATATGGCGCCTGGAGAAGATAGCAAAAGATGGTCGTTTTTGTTATAGATTGACTGCTAATGGAGTTAAGACTGTTGGGGATTTCCTGCGGCGGCATACAACGGATTCCCAGTCACTACGCGCTGTAAGAGAAATACCATTGTTCTATAGCAGTTTATGTTGGTTGATGAGGAGTACCATGTCAATAATTCTATCTTAATTTTGGATTACAGATGCTTGATTGCTCGGCCAGCACATGGAAAACAATTGTGAAACATGCTGCTACTTGTAAAGTGGGTGATGGAAAGTATTATTTTTATTATGGGGAAACAGATGGGTTTGGTCTCTTGCTCAATCCCATCTACCAGCTTGAGGCAGCAACATTTGATGGCAGAAATTATCTGTCCCTTGATAGGCTGAATTTCAATCAGAAGGTATGTGTTCTATATCATGGAACTCATTATTTATTAACAATTATCACAAATTTTTACATTCACAAAAAGTGCAATCTTTATTCATAAATTGAACAACATCAATCTATTTTGGCAGCTTTTGGTGGAAGATTTAAAGAAGCATGCATATAAGCATAAAAACTTTGTCCCGATTGATGCACGCACCATTTTGGGCTCTTCAAGGCCCCTAACAGATCTGCAAGCTGGACCATTGAGCAGCCCAACTCCCATTTTGCAGCATCCTGAGTTCCCAGTCTCACAAGGTATGGAAGCTGCAAGATTCTCAATTTGGACTTCCTGAATGTTTTATATTACCGTATCTCTTTCATTCGCTGAAGCCATAATTTTCAATGTTTTTTCAGAAATGCAGCTGGATTTCAACCATGCTTCAGGTTCAACATCTTATGCCTATGAAGATGGAAATCAGTTCCAACTTTCTTTAGCTCAAAATACTCCTCCAATAGTGTTCAATCCTGCGTTTCCATATGATAATGAAGAAAACGGTTGGCCTTCTGGTGGTTTACAGGGACAAATTGCTCCAATAAGTCATTTAGCAGCTGATCAATTGTCAGCTTGGTCCCCTTTCAATACTACTTGGGGACAAGGCAGTGGTTTCTTCTTTTCTTCAGACAATGACCCAGGTTCCTCTCTTCCAAACTTCAGTTTACCTATTTTAAGGACTGGAAAACCCAAAGTTGCCTGGTGCAAGATTCGAGCTGCTATGATGTGGGTGTCAGTCTGGCGTCATTTGGCCAGAAAAATGTCAAGGCCTTTCTATTGGGATCACTGCTAGGCTTTAGCACTTAAGCTTCTAACCAATTTAGGAGGAAAGAGGAAAGCTTCTCCTAGATTTGTTAGTTTAGTTTTGGCTTCGTGTCTAGTCTGTTTCTTTCACTCTTTTTCTCCCTTGCTGTAAAATTGCAACAAAGGGAGGTAGGCTTTGTTATTTAGCTTTATATCTAGTCTGTTTCTTTCACTTTTTTCCCCCTTACTGTAAAATTGCAAACGAAGGGAGGTAGGCTTTGTTAAAACTTAAAAACCATAGTTCGCCCACATCAACAAGCGCAAACTTAAACTACGTATGAGACTTGTAAGGTCTGATTTACATGTAAATACATGTGAATAGATATGTTAGAGGTTAAAGATACTATAGTTAGACCCAGACCTATAAGTTTATAGGTAAAATGGTTTTTTAATAAATATCTCATAGATGTGTAAGCATAATCGTAATATCATCTTTTCTTCTTATAATATATGAAATGACCTTGTACATAGATCGAAATGATCAATAAGATAATCAATTTATATTTTTCATCTCTTTTGCTTTGTGAATATCATCACCACAACTGGTAATTACCGTAAATTGCAAAACAGTTGGATCATAGTTCAGATCGAAAGAGTCTTTGCCAAATTCTAATCAACGGCAGCCAGTTCATGGGCACAGGCATTTCAGTTTATTTATAGCTCTTGTTACATTACATACCATACCATTCCATTGTGCTTCTGGCCTACAGTCAAGTTCAATAAACTGGTAGCATTTATACTTTAATGTGCTAAATGAATGACATAAAAAAAAAAAGGTCACAATATGGCAACTGGTAAGGCAACCTTAATCCTATTGTTTAATTTGATTTATAGATTGGAGCAAATGGAATGGAATCATGCCCATAAATTACTTTTGAGTAATAGTAATTATACTTTTTTAAAATCGTGAGTAACAAACGTGACAGATTAGATAGACAATAAAAAGAATTGTTCTATTTCTCCCTCATTTTCCAACTCTTGAGCCCCCACTTCTAAATTCACCCCATTTAAAATTTTAAATCCCTAATTTTTTCTCACTTAATCCCAGTTGATTTCCAAATTGCCCTCAAATTTCTCTGTCTCCAATGTAAAGCAATCGGAGGTTACATGTTTCCTCCACAAGGGCTTCTCCATCACATGGTTCACAGCCAGCAACAGAGCTTATGCCAACCACACAGCAGAAGCTACCGTATCAACATCATTTGCTGGAATTTCTTCCCCACCTCCTCCAAGGCAACCCACCAAACTTTACCTCTCCATGGCCAGTCCATAAATCTTTTTCATTCCTTTCCATCAGGTTCCAAGAAAGCCCATCTCGAACCAAGTTATCACACACCAAGGCATTATTTCTTGTAGCAAAGTCACATGAACTGAGACAAAAACCAATCTTGTTTGGTGACAAGCAAGTACGGTAGCTGCCTTCTCTGTCGGGCCATCCATTTAGGAAAATAATACTTATCAAATCAATTCGATGTTCAAAAGTTCAAAATAGTTTGTGTATATAATTAAGATTTTTAATTATTTAAAATTTTAGGGTTTATAACATAATATATAACATAAAGAAATTGTGTTTAAACTTTTTAGTACTCTGTAGTAATTTTATTTAGGACAAAATTGTCAGAGAAAAAAAATAAAATGGGGGCTGGAGAGTTAGAAAATGAGGGCTAAATAGAAGTACTCCATAACATTTGGTTATGGTTCGGGATTAGGATTTTTTTTCTAAACTTTATGAAAAAACTATTAAAAAATAGTTATTGTTTTTTTTAATATAATGATAAAAAAATTATTTTAATTGATATAAAAAATTATTTTTTAATTTTTTTCATCCATTTATTATAATAAATTGATTATTTTTATATAAGATATAAAACAAACAAAAAATTCCATAACATTGTGCTATTTTTGCAAATGAAATGCATGACCGGGTGTGGGTGAATCCGGAGCGTGTCGGAGTCGGGGTCGGAGACAACCGAAAAAAATGAAAGGCAATGGCAGGGTGGGTAATTTGGTGAAAGGCTAATGTCAAATGAAAAAATGGATGAGAAAATATCTAGCCTCCACAACATTATCAGGCGGAAATCTCTGGAACTTTCCTTCTTGATATCTTTCACAAGATATTTTGTTGCTTCTCACAGTCAATTTCATTTAACTCCCAAACGTACACATTAACAACAAAAATACCAGATACTCTCTAAACTCTTCCTTAAAACGATTTGATATTTTCGCAGCGTCTCCTTTTTTAACTCCTCTTTCTCTGCTTCTGTGGCTCACTTTTCTTTATGATTTGATCAAGAAAAAACACCCCCATATATATATATATATATATATATTATATATAAATATTTATATATATACAGTGGTGCTGATTGCCGTATAATGGATCGAGAAGGAGGATCCAACGGCGGATCTTCTTGCTACTATGCCGTTCTGGGGATTCGCAAGGACGCCTCCTTCTCCGATATTCGCTCTGCCTATCGCAAGCTCGCTATGGTAAATTGCTAAATCTCCCTCTCTTCTTCTATCCTTCACTTTCTTCTACACCAAAACGTTGACATTTTATTACTGAATTCGTGCTAATTTGTTTGGAATCTTGTTCTCAGAACGATGATAACCGGTTGATTTAAGCAGTAGTCAATCATTTTTAAATTAATTTAATTTACCATGGAAAAAAAAAAAGTCTTTTGATGGTCTTGCTTTCTAGGGGAATTTCATGAAAATTTTTATATTTCGGGCAACATTTTGCCAATTTAAGGAATTATTATATAAATTTTATTTTTTTGAGATTTTAATTTTGTATTTTGGGTGGGATGGAAAGAAATGGCATCCAGATAGGTTTGCCAAGAACCCAGGCGCGGCAGGGGAAGCGAAACGGCGATTTCAACAAATTCAAGAAGCTTACTCCGGTAGCTTTATCATAACCCCGTCTCTTGACGCCGTTAAATTCTACGTTACGGTTTCCTCTTACCTCCCTTAATGTTCCGTTTGTTTATACAGTCCTTTCTGATGAGACGAAGAGGTCAATGTACGATGCGGGGCTCTACGAAGAAGAAGACGAAGTACGTAATGTAGATATCTCTTTTTGTCTATTTCTAATTTCTAATACTAACGTGTCGTAGTGGGACGGTACGACACCGTTTCTATGCATCTACGACACCGTTTCTATTCAGTCTGATGTAACAGTTTTTTCTAACACGCATTTCCTATTGCACCCTTGAATCTGTTCAATTTTGTGAAACAGGACTTCTATGATTTCATGCAAGAGATGATCTCCATGATGAATAATGTAAAAGACGAGGTATGTCCCCTTTTTGTTGAACTTTTTAATCCTTCTGTAAGGGTATTATGGTCATTGTATGCTTGTTATATTTTTTTTGGGATTTTTAAAATTAGGGGGACAGTTTTGAGGACCTCCAGAGGATGTTCGTGGAGATGGTGGACGGAGATTGTATGAGCTTTGACTACACTGGTAATCCAAGGGACGCCAAGAGGCCTCGTGTCAATGCATCAAAGGGTAAACGCAGCAGCTCTCGTCGCTGATATGTTGTACTGGATCACTTAACCCCTCCGACTTTTTGTGCTAATCTCTTATGAATGATTCTTCTTCCCAAATTTAAGATGTAATTGGGGCATCAAATGGTGAGAGGTGGTGGTCGCGTAGATTATATTTTTTTTTTTGGACTAGGAATATGTTGTGGCTTTCATAAGTAAAATTTCACTTTAATTTATTGGAGTGATGTGACATTTTCTTTTCTTTTGCTTTTCACCTACGGGAATTATTACGAGTCTATTATGATTTTAGAGTTGCCTTTATTGACAATTGTGACACACAATTTGATGCCGCAAGGTTGATGCCTGTGTAAATTGACAGATGTACACCATGCACAAACATTATCTCTATAAAGTAAATATGATACCAATCAATCAGTCTTGCATGAAAGTTATGAACGGCAGGTGTCCATCTTGATTTGCCACAATCATTAATGAACTTCATGTTACGAGGATTGATGAGCCTAATGCTCCTTTTGAAGTGTAATTATACCAAGGCTTGGATTTGATTTTTGTTAGGTTTTATGAAGGGTAGATGAGGGTTAATACAAGAGTGATAGAGCAGCAGCTAGCAATACTGTAACGAGAATGAGGCCCCATGCCATGTGGATAGTGTAAATATCAGTTGCTTCCACTCTATGCTGATGCAGTTGTGTGCCTCAACTTGCTCAGTTTGACATGTTGGCGTCACATAACTGCATAGAAGAGGCTTCTAGTGGATGCAACTTGGGGATATTTGTCTATCTTTTTTGTTTCTTTATTTAGAGGTGGTTATGGCCACAAAACCATCTAACATAGTAAGGAATTTTGTGGTGGGGGATAAGGATATTACATCAACACCCCCAACATACAGGATAAATACAGGAGTGGCCACTGGATTAGAAAACCAAAGCCGGACGGACCCATCCGGAATTTTATCCTTGCCATGGGTTTAGTTTGGTGGAGGCCTGTGAGTGGTGCAATTTGTGTCTAGGTTCTTGCTTTTTCTTTTACCAATTTTAGCTAAGTTTCTAATTCAGTGCTCAATGGTGATAAATAATTTGATTATTTTATTTCCGAGTCCTATTAGTTGGACCTCGTGGATATGGATTTGTCAGAAAGCCCATTATCTTAGGCCCAATCTATGCTGGGCCTTGTTGGTTAGGGGCTTCATTGAGTTGTTGGCGTGCTGATAATGACATGACATGTGCTTAACCACACTGACCTATTTGATTCCACTCTCGAACAAACGCACAGTAAGCGTTTGTTAGCTTAGCTATTTGTATGGACTATATATTCGTTTCCACCTTTATTACCGGGCGGGCCTACGCGTTCAACACCCTAATTTCAATAAGAAATTGAATTAGTAAAGTACTTTTAAAAATAATATTATGACATGATATAATTTTATTAAATTAAAATAATATATTTATTCTAAAACATCTAGTTTGATTAGCTTGTACGGATGGATTTGAGTAATCAAATGAAAAAAAAAAAAAAGTCACCCATTCATTCGATTGACTTCTATTGGAATTGTTTTTCTTTTTATTTAATTTAATGGGTTATAAACTTTTATTAATTTTTATATATTTTTTATAGAAAGATACGTATAATATTCCAATGGGCATATTTAAACTTTAGTAGATGGTTTTTTGAGAAATTGAGTGTTTAAAATATATTTACGGTGCACATAGTCTCACACATGATTTGTATGATAGGCTTTTCAACCTTTAAAGGTATATGTTAAATGATAATTATTTACAAGTCAAAATATTAATTGAAAAGCAGCATAATAAAATGATTTAAAATTAAATATGTCTAATATTGATAGAATACAACACATGTTACTGCAATTTTAATAGTACTTATCTCGCTATAGTCAAAGATAACCGAATAAAAAGCATCATAATTACTATTTATCATCATTATTTTATTATTATTATTATTATTATTTAAAAGAAGAAGAAGAAGGTTTCTGCTAAGTTAACCATAGGAAAGTATAACAAATAGAAAAAAGACTTTGGATGTTTTGGTTTATCAATTAAATTCGATCTATGGCCGCTTACTTTTGAAATTGTTTAAACCTAATAATTATTAAAATTTCATTTTAATCTAATAATGAAGATAAAGTCGAAATTTTAAAAATTTTAAAATAAAATCTATGGGCCAAAAGTGGTTTGGTTTGATTATTTTTAATGTTATTTACTTGCAATTTAAAAGTAGCTTATAATAAATAGTAACAAATCAAACCACCAAAACAGAGAAATTTCTCTTGCGGATAAACACTTATTTTTATATTTTATAAATTATTATTGTTTTATGGATAATAACAATAAATAAATAAACGAGTTATTATCATAATAAAATTGATGGAATATATTGGAAATAATATTAAAATTTGTAATTAATATTAAAAACAAATGTTGGTATAACTGTAATTAGAGGAGCTTTTTATAGGTAAATATTGAGGTGCAAAATTTGTATTTTCAATTTTATAATTAAATATATAAAACCTAAATAATAAATATTAATTTATTTAATCTACCATTCACTCAATAACACGTCAGCTCGGATGTTGAATGATGTCTGCGTCCTTTAAATTAAATGAAGCGTGCTTGATGAACGAATAAATAACATCGGTGTTCGTTTTCGCCACATTATCTGTAGAACACACGAAACGACCCCGTTTCTTGTTCTTCAAAATTTCGAACGCAGTGGCAATTCTTGCAATAATCTCGCGATCCATGCCCACTTTTCCGTGCCAGCTTTCCTCGCGGCCACTATATAAAATCCTCATTTTCTCTTCAACTCGCTCTCTTAAACCCCCAAATCACTCAATCTATCTCCCATTCAAAATTTAATTTAATTTTGTTTTTGAGTTTCAAGTTCAACCTCGGAACGATGTCATTGAGGCCGAGCGCGAGGACGGAGGTTCGGCGCAACCGCTACAAGGTCGCCGTCGACGCCGAGGAGGGACGCCGGAGGAGAGAGGACAACATGGTGGAGATCCGCAAGAGCAAGAGAGAAGAAAGCTTGCAGAAGAAGAGACGTGAAGGCCTTCAGAATCAGCAACTACTTGCTGCTGTTCATGCTTCTGGTACCGAGAAGAAGGTCAGTTTCGTCAACAATCGTTCCGGTTTAGTCTTTTTTTTTTTTGTTAGTTAATTATTTTGTGTTCGTGAAGATTGAACTCTCTTATTTATTTCGATTGTAGTTTTGATTAGTGTTTGTTTTTATTGTGGAGTATTTGTAGAATCAGGTTAGCTTTCGTTTAGAATTAATTTGGGTAAAATTTTACTGTACAAAATGTTGTTCTTATGTAATTTGAGCTTTTATGGGAGTAATTGCTAGGGATCCTGAGAAATTTTGATTGATTGAATTTCAAGTTTCGTTTTTATTTTTTATTTTTAAAGTGAATTTGATTGAATGCTCTTATTTAGTATCTGAATGGTTGACTACAGTTGGAACATTTACCATCTATGGTAGCTGGTGTTTGGAGTGATGATAGTAATCTACAGCTTGAAGCAACCACTCAATTCCGGAAGTTGCTGTCCATCGGTGAGAAATTGCTTCTTATCATGCACATTCCACATTCCAAATTGTATGCATATTTAATGACAACGAAAATGTTTCGGTCTTTTTATCAGAACGTAGCCCTCCAATCGAGGAAGTTATACAAGCTGGTGTTGTTCCTCGTTTTGTTGACTTTCTTATGAGGGAGGACTTCCCACAACTCCAGGTTCAGTAAAAGCCTCTTTGGGTTATAAAAACTTTTTTAAGTTGCGATCGAAATGTATATAAGGTTCTAATCTATCCCAATCTCTAAATATTATATTTTGTTTTGAACTCTTGTAGTTTGAAGCAGCTTGGGCTCTTACGAACATTGCTTCTGGGACATCTGAGAATACGAAGGTTGTGATTGATCATGGGGCTGTTCCAATTTTTGTGAAACTTCTTGGTTCTCCAAGTGATGATGTTCGTGAACAGGTAGTTATTCTACTAAACAACATTCAATCATACTTTTATGTTATATTTTTCATTTCCTTAATCTTCCCTTTTTCATTGTTATGGCCTCAGTGCTTCATTGTATTGTTTTGCTTCTGTCAAAAACAAGTATAGGACTTAATATTAACCCCTGTTTTGTCTCTTCTAAACAACACACAGGCTGTGTGGGCATTGGGTAATGTTGCTGGCGACTCTCCTAGGTGCCGTGATCTAGTTATTGGCAATGGGGCTTTACTCCCTTTGTTGGCACAATTGAATGAGCACGCCAAGCTTTCCATGCTGAGAAATGCCACCTGGACACTTTCAAATTTTTGCAGGGGCAAGCCACAACCACCATTTGATCAGGTTTAATTTGGCATCTCAAATTTAGTTCATGTCCTATTATGTAAATGCCTTATGTTTAGATTTGTTTTTTCTGTAGTTGGATGAATGTTCATTTCATTTGTTTTAAACAGGTTAAGCCTGCACTTCCAGCCCTTGCACGTCTTATTCATTCAAATGATGAAGAAGTCTTGACTGATGCATGTTGGGCACTTTCATATCTTTCTGATGGCACCAATGACAAAATCCAAGCTGTTATTGAAGCGGGTGTATGTCCTCGGCTAGTGGAGTTTCTAACGTGAGCTCTCATCTAATTATATGGAATTTTCTAGTTGTTCAATGCATTGTTTTATTCTATTTATTGTGGACTAGAGCACTCATGTTTCTTTTTTCAGACACCCTTCACCTTCTGTGCTCATACCTGCACTTCGAACAGTTGGCAATATAGTCACTGGGGACGATATGCAGACTCAGGTATTAAATATGTGATCTTTTTTTTTTTTTAATTTTTTTTTTCAATGTTCATTTTTATTGTCCATGGAAATATAAAAGATCTAATGGAATTCATATGGAGCTGCTGATATTTTCATTTTCTTTTATTTTAAGTACTCATGTTGGACTCCATTTAATAGTCAACTGGTTGGTTGAATGCATTTGAAAGATGTTCCACCAGACATATTCTTTTTACAGTTTCAACTTTATTTCTCTAAAAGTGAATCCTTTAATAGCTTCAGACCCATTGAGGAGTTGCCTGTCAGTTTGAGCTCACCCTTTGTTCTAAAAATTCCTGTTTCATAACCATAATAATCAATCATCTATTTGTTTCCTACAGAAAACTTTTTAAGGTGTTACTAAAAATATTAGTTGCATTCTGACCATAAAATAGGAATAACTTATTCACATAAGAAAGGCTGATTTGAAACTTCTTCTCGCATTTCAAATATTATGTCTTTTTTGATCTGATAGTTTTTTTATTTCTACTCAGTGCATTATCAACCATCAAGCATTGCCTTGCCTTCTGAATCTATTGACTAATAATTATAAAAAGAGTATTAAGAAGGAAGCTTGTTGGACTATCTCGAATATCACTGCTGGTAACAAGGAACAAATTCAGGTAAGTTACCACTTTCTGCCTTTTGAATTCAGGTTGGGTCTTTTGTGCTTCAAAATTATTTAGAATATTGAAAATTTTAATATGAAATTATGTATTGCACTTGTGATGAATGAAACAATTGAAATACTACAGGCTGTGATTGAGGCTAACATAATTGGACCTCTCATTCATCTTCTTCAAAATGCTGAGTTTGAAATTAAGAAAGAAGCTGCATGGGCAATCTCAAATGCTACATCTGGTGGTGCACACGAGCAGATCAAGTATGAAAACGTGTGGTCTTCTGCTCTTACTTTGTTCTGAAAAAACATGGTGTTCTAAATATTTGCTTCTGGTGGTGACAGGTACCTTGTTAGTGAAGGGTGTATCAAGCCCTTATGTGATCTCCTCAATTGCCCTGATCCAAGAATTGTCACAGTTTGCTTGGAAGGGCTTGAGAACATCTTGAAGGTGGGAGAAGCTGACAAGAACTTGGGGAACACAGGAGGGGTGAACGTGTATGCTCAAATGATTGATGATGCTGAGGGGTTAGAGAAAATTGAGAATTTACAATCTCACGACAATGCTGAGATTTATGAGAAGGCTGTGAAGATTCTTGAGACATATTGGTTGGATGAGGAGGATGAGACAATGCCACCAGGCGACGCTTCCCAATCTGGTTTTCAATTTGGAGGCAATGAGGTTCCAAATGTTCCATCTGGTGGATTCAATTTCAGCTAGAGGTATATGTGTATTCTTCTGTCATACACTACTGTGATACTATTTTATTTTTTGGCTGGCTGCATTACTCTCAGCTCATAATACCAGCTAGTTAATCTAATTTGAATTTTATCTGCTCCTCAATTAATTTCAGGAGTTTAGTTGCTTTTATGTGGAAGTTATTGGGGAGTATGATGGGAAATGGTTGGGTGGGTCGTCCTTGTAGTTGGGTCCTCCTTGGTCCAGTCTCAGGTGTGATTTGAGTTTGGATGGTTGACTGGCGTGGATGTTGACTGCAGCGCGTTTATATAAGGCTGCGAAGAAAGAAATACAGTGGGTCTGGGTGTGTGATGAGAAGGTGATCTGCTGGTGCAATAAGTTGAAGAGGCAGCATATTTTTGGCGAGTGGTTGTCCGTGGAGATTGGGCTCTGTAATGAAACAAATATAATCTACCTATAGTTTGTCTTAAAGCTGTCATGGTAGTAGTGGGTTTTATTGCGATGCTTCACTTACAAGAAACATTTGAATATTCTTTTTGTCTACACTGCAAGCGTCCGTTGTGTTGTCTTTTGTTACCCCAAAATTATCGTTCTAGATAGTTTGGGTACTGTCTCAAAACTCCGATGTTGAATGCAAAAATAGAGTTATTGTTTGCCGAAGCATTTTTTTCTTTCTTTTCTCAACTCTTCAATTCTTATCATATTTTATTTTTACCCTTTTGGAGTTCAATTGTACTTATCGATTGTATTATCTGCTATGTATATTCATCAAGTGCCTTGGCTCTTTGTCAGTATCTCTAAACAGTTTTGGCTTGCTGAATTCTTTTATTTCCATGTCGTTTTTATAGAGCTTTTCCTAGAATTTTATCTTTTCATTGTGCATTAGCAAAGTTTTACCTTGTCATGTTTCCTTTGTTGTGGGTGCTAATTCACCTGCATGGCTGATTTCTTTACCAACAACTTAGTAGCGAATGTTGATGATTTTCCAGTGGACTCTCAATAATTTGAGGCTTGATATTCTTATCCTTAAAACTTTAAATTTCAAGAGCGAGCGTCTCTTCAACATGCTAGAAACTGAGTAGAGAAGTGAAAGCAATCGAAAATTTGTATAACCATGTGGATTGTGTTATCATGCTTAACGATCTACAAAGAACAGGAGAGTAGATGGGTTCGGCTCTCAGTCAATCCTTGGTACCTGAGAAGCTTACAAAAAAAACATTTTTGACATGAATTTATGTTACCAAGGAACGATTCAACTTTTCTCCTCTAGGCACATACTGTCTTCCATACATAGAGAGAGAGAGAGATTTCAAAGCTCGGCTTTTGATGGGTATCACTTAAATGCTCTGTAGCATGGGAAAGTGAAAACAAACAAAACAACCCCATTTTCCCAATTTAATTATATTATTGGAGAAAGAGCTTAGCACCAGACCACAATCTCCTTTTCAGATCCTTCTGTGTTGCACTTTTGTGGTCTCTGTTTTAAATAATAATATTAGTTGTACAAAGGTATGGTTTAGGTCCTTTTGGTGAAAGGGTTGGGGGCTTTTCCTTTTGTCTGTCTGCAAAGACAAAAAGTAGAAATCTTTATAGCTTTCATTTCCATTAATTAGCAAATTGGTAGTTCTCATGTTATCCTCACTGCATCACCCACCTTTGCTCTGATTTGGTACTCCTCAAACCCCATGATCACCCACCTTTGCTCTGATTAGGTACTCCTCAAACCCCACCATCTATTCAACTTAATTCTTCTATGCCTTTAAAATGCAAAAACTCATTAATTACCCCTTGACGACTCAAGTATAAATGTTCTCATGCCTCGAATCAAATCACTTCTTCAAATCTAATGCAAATACCTGTTTGCATTTGTAAAGAGCGAGTAGCGGATTGGTTTCAGGGGGTGGCGGGTGGAGTGTACAGAAAACCAAAAGAGAGGCAGAGGCTCGTGCATGTTGCCACGTGGATGGTGCCATTGGCCAAGAATTGGCGTGTGTTATTGTCTGCCAAAATATGTATTATCCCAAATCAAATCTCCCTTTCCTAAGCTGATCCAAGCGTAGTGTAGTGTTGTCACATCAAGGGCATTTTCGTCTTTCTAAAACCCTAGCTTCATATTTAGGGTTTTTCTTTTTTCTCTCTTTTTATCTCTAGCATTTGCATGTCGGTTTATCGGTTGGATTAGCATTAACAGAACAGTACACTACAAACACGCGCCTCTCTCTCTCTCTCTCTCTCTCTCTGCACATTTCTCTTCTGAGTACTTGTTGAAGGGAATAGGTCTTTTTTCTCTGATGTTTTTCTCTTGGAAGAGCTCAAATCCTTCTTACACTCGCAGCTGTTTCTTTCTCAGAAGAAGTTGAAAAAGGTGGTGAAGTGAGATTATTATGGCGTTGAATCATGTTTTGCTTTAGAAATAACAATAATACGCATACCCATCATTGATTTCGGTTCTTCGTACAGAAATCATCGACTTCTTCGAGTAGTCAAAAGAAAGAATAATACATCATACACCATCATGATTGCGAGCAACATGATCAAGTGTTGTACGGACTGCAAGACGACCAAGACTCCCTTGTGGAGAGGTGGCCCTGCTGGACCCAAGGTGATTGACCTACCCATTTTTAGACTCCTCCTGTTTTTCATGATTTCTTCTCTATTCTTCATTCTCTTGGCTGCTTGGTAATGTTTGTCGAAGATCTTTACCTATTTTCAAAATGCAAAAAAAAAAAAAAAAAAAAAAAAAAANTAAAAAAAAAAAAAAAAAAAAAAAAAAAAGTTGAAAATGTGTTTACTAGCTTTTTCTTAAAACGTTTTGGAAAAATATTTGATACCAATACAATTTCGTACTTGATTTCGTCTTTGTTTTTCTTTTTCTTTTGTTGAATAACGACTATCCATTTGGGTATATTAATTTGTTTGAATAGGTCTTTGACTACCCATGTGATTTTGCCTATAGGGTTCTTATTTTCGGTTAATATTTTTTTTAATGATTCTGGGATGTTTATGATCTATTGATGTGGGTTTGTGATACTGATTAATCGGTGTTTGAAGATTTTTTTTTGGGGTCATTTTCAGACACTGTGTAACGCATGTGGGATCAGATACAGGAAGAAAAAGAGAGTTATTGAAAGCTTGAGCAGGCAAGCAGAGAAGAAAAAGGACAAAACACATAATAGTGCTAATCCAACTGCCAAAAGTGTAGTTGCTGGCGAAGGCGAAATTGATCGTAATAGTAACGGCTGTGTCGATAATGGTTTGAGCGAGTCGTTCAAGATGCGTTTAATGGTTCTGGGCAAAGAAATGTTGTTGCAAAGATCAGCTTCATCATCATCATTTGTGGTGGTGAAGAAGAAGCAAAGATGCCAGAGAAGAAGGAAGTTGAAAGAGGAAGAACAAGCAGCTTTCTCTTTGATGGCTTTGTCTTGTGGTTGTGTTTTTGCCTAGGTGAAGAAGGGTCATAGGAAGCTGAAACCCCTTATACTCTTGTCTGTTATGAAACCACTATCCTTGACCCTTGTTATAGTGGTTTTCGTGAAAATTTTAGCAAGTGAAAATAGGAGGAAATCAATAGGAAATTGAGAGGGATGATGCAGGGAAGTGAAACTTTTTTCCTGGTTTCTTGACATCTCAATCATTTGTACATATAAATTTCCAAGTATCAAGAATACATGTTATCTTTACCATTTGCTTTTTCCAAATTCGTTTACTAATATGACATTTAACTTGGTAAATCATTTCATTTTCAGTAGTTTTTCGGGGATTTGATTTTCCATCGCAGCAATTATCATTCAATGTCTGAATTCAGGTAATTGAAGAGAATTGTTAAAAGAGATAACCACTTTCTGTTCTGCTGGTGAGAGTTTCACCTTTTGGGTATGGCATAATGGTGCAAGTGCAATAACGCAAGGAAGGTCACCTCATCTTCATTTATTTATTGATCAATCAGTTGGTATTTATCTTTGATTTCTTATAGCAATTTGATTTTTGAGTGAGCCAAATCTGTTAAATCGCAAAAGCTGGAGCTTGAGGTTCATGTGGGTGGTGATGTAAGCCTTCAACTATTGATAGTCTGCTTTTACTTTCGGCATGCCGTTGGCATTGTGTGCTGACTGCTGCCGCGGTGATTAACTGATTTATGGGCCTAGCTTTCTTGTCAATTAGCGTCATCATTCTTCTTTGTGCTAAATGCATCAGCAAACAGAACTTGAAGCCTACCCGATGCAAATCGTGGATCTCGGATTGACCTCAATTGAAGCCCAAAAACTATGAGAATCACATGCCCAAGTTTCCACACATGAAAATGAGACGTTGAAAGTTGACCATAATGAGTTGTTACGGCATCCAAGTGTTGCTTGTTGGTGCATTTCGTTGATCTTTCTTGCCCTAGTGTCTCAAGTAAGGTATAACTCGTATGGGGCTCCCTTGTTGAGTAAAAATATTGCCTGCTAGCATGCTCCGTATCTCCATCTGATTCTAACGTGGGTTGTGAGTATTACGAGAAAATTTATCAGGATGGACCCTTACGCAAAACTTCAACAATTTTATATGAAGTTTGGAGAATAGTTATGAGTATGACACTAAGATCGAGATGGTTGAGTGGAATAGAGATGTTGATAATTTATTGTTGTATTAATCTTTTATTTATTATAATGGGTTCTAAAATATTATTTTCAATGATTAAGTATGACCAACGTTAAAATGTTATACATTATAAAATTATATTATAGTTTTGACTGTGATTGGATGACAAGGGTGTTCATTGTTTTAAAAAAAATTGAAAATTGATGGTAGGCCCCGCCCTAGTATTGTTTAGAACCGAAAGATATGGATCGGGCACTAGATCCGCAAGTCATGGGTCTCTACAGTTAACGAGTCACCGTCACGTACTCGCTACGACATCGTTTCCCGCTGCAAATGATCACCTCCATTAGAAAAATAAATATACAGAGGCAAAAACTGAAAACCAGTTTTTTTTTTTTCTTTCACTCTATCTTTAAATAGAAATGCGCTTCGTTTATGCTTGAAATTATATCAAGTCGCCTCTCTCTTCCTCGACTCGCTTATTCTTTTGTGTTTAGTTGCTGAGAAAGTAAGGCGAATTTTCAAAATCTTCAGTGTTATTTCCTCCTCTTTTCTTGTTCTTGTTCTTACTTTTTTTTTTTTTACATGAAGAGATATACACTGCTGAATCGAACAGGTATTTTTAGATTTAATGCGTGCATTTGCTTGGAAACCAAGTTATTGAAACTAAAGAGGCAAAGATTTTCTTTTTTATCTTTTTTGGGTGTTAGAGCTGCAATTTTGTTTTTAGTTTAGTGTGCGGGTTAAATGTTGATTCGAAGATATTGTGTTTTTTGATGGAATGGGCAGCATTTGGAATTCGGTTGGATGTTTTGGTTGTGATATAGGAGTTTGAAGACAGCTTGCTATTGATTTCTACGGTAAATTTTTGGAAAAGAAACAAAAGGCAAAGACATTTATTTTTTTTCAATAGTTTTCGGGTGTTTAAGTTGCTATTTTTCTGAGTTCAGTATGCAAGTTAAATCTTGATTAGAAAATATTGTGTTGTTTGATGAAATAGCTTATATTTGAAATTCAATTGGGATGTTTTGGTTTTGACATAACGTCTTGAAGACATCTTGCCGTTGATTTCTAAGGCAAATTTATTTATTTTTAAAAGGCAAAGATATATATTATTTTCAAATCTTTTTTTGGGTGTTAAAGTTGCTATTTTTCTGAGTTCAGTATGCAAGTTAAATGCTGATTTGAAGATATTGTGTTGATTGATGAAATGGGTTGTATTTGGAATTCGGTAGCTATGTTTTGGTTAGGATATGGGAGCTTCAGCTTGAAGACAGCTTGCCATTGATTTCTAAGATTATCAAATAAGATTTCGGTATATAAGTATTGGCTTAGAATTTTTTTTTTAATTGTTTGATCGGAAGTTCAGTCCTGAATCTGTGGATTTAGTTGATATTTTCTTCATAGTCATAAATTGTGCTTCGTGCTATCATCTTTGGAATCAGAGGAGTTGCTGATGTACCCTGTTTTCCTCTCGTCTGTGGTAAATGCTTAGGAAGAGATACGAAAATGGAATACTATGTTTTTCTTTGTTTAGTTTTTGGAGAGGAGTTAAAATATCAGCTGAACTAAGCCACGTAGTTGAATTATATTGAAATTGATTCAAGTTTTTTGTGTTCTCAACACCCCCATAAAGGAGAAGCCCCGGAAATGGAGAATTATTTCTAATTTATATTTGTTTTTTGTATTCCTTTATGTTTAAGCTATCTAAAAGAGCATCAAGTTCGATATTTTACTTGTTTCTTTCCTTTTGCATGAGGGCCACACTCCATATTAACAAGCATCTGAATTATAGGTTTCACAATTTCAATTAAATATAAAAACATGCAGTGGTATTGTCTGGTGATGATTTTGAACTGTTACAGCTTGTATGATACATGTTTTTATAAATACCCAGTTTGTCTTATATCCGTTTGTCTTCATCTTCAGTTCAAGTGCAATTGCTTGGGTAGGTGATGCAGTATTCTTTAGCGGTTGGATTGTTTCGATTATAGTTCTTGTGCTGAGATGAGGACATTGCCCATGTGTTTTTCAATCTTGCAAGTTCCCAGATGCAGAATTCATAAGTTAGCTAATTTTTGTTGGGAAGGTTTCCACAATTTAAGTAGGAATAACGGAATCAGTTCCAGGTTTAAGCTGCTTGGTTCCAAAGCCTATGGGCTCGAGGGGGGATACAGTAGGAGGTGGACTAGAAGACCAATAACTACAAAAACAGAAGGAAGCAACAAGAGTACCGGGGGCAGTAAACCAGGAAAAATCAGTGATAATGTTATTTACACAAAGATTTCAACAGGCACTAAAATAAATGTAAATAAAACTGAAATAAGTGAATTTCAAAGAATTCAATACTGTGATATTCGAGAAAAGATTGCTGAGGACAATGACTTGGCTAGCCTTGTGACTGTTATAGTTTTTGATATTGAGACTACAGGCCTTAGCAGAGAGAACGAACGAATTATTGAGATTGCGCTTCTAGATGTCCAAGGGGGTGAAAACAGCATGTTTCAGACACTAATAAATCCTGATCGTTATGTTCCAAATACACAAATTCATGGCATTTCAACCCATATGGTCTGCAGACCTGATGTTCCAAGGTACATTTTTCCTTAATTTGCTAATAGTTTTCTTGAGTTTTCTTCCACCTATAGAGAATTTAGTCCATAAGGTGAAAATATTTTTTCTACTAGGTGTTCTAGGGGTTCTACATGGTTTCATATTTAAACTTAAAGAAGAAAAAAAATCTAAAAGTTATTTGTGGCTTTCTACTTATACAGCAAAAGCAGAGTTCGTTTTACCATATAACAAATTTTCCGTGAGGTAGAGATTTGGGTGAACTTGGGTGTGCATGAATAAAGTGTTTTGAGGTCATCTTAATGAAGATTATCAGCGTGCATATAACTGAAAATGAAATTTGTATGTCTTGTTGAATCTCATGTCCTACATTGGCACTTGAATTGATTAGCCTCTCCTAAATACCTGAAGTGCGAGGTTACCTTCAGCAAGATGGAGGCAATACAATACTTGTGATGAATATCGAAAATGATCTCTCAGTGCTATTGCTTTCTGCATGTGTTTGAGTGTTCGCTTATTCCTTCTCTTTTTTTTTTTCTTTTGAATTCTCTAAAAGTGGATGACCCCAACTTTATCAATGAAAATCATATTCGAAACCTACAACCATGAAAATTTGATGTTAAACAGAATATCTTTCTGTGCCCATTAAGAGGATTCCAATTCTAATGAAACTACTACTCCGTGGCTAGCAACTCTAGTTCCAGGTCTTGTTGACCCCCACCATATCCTAAAACGCCACCTTCCTTAGTACACTGACAGTCTCTAGTGAGTTTCCTTTTTCTTTCTTGAACAGTAGTGCAGGTTGTCAAGTTCCTAATCACTTACGAAGACCTATATGTTTCTTTATTTTAATCTTGTATTTCAATCAAGTTAGAATCCACTTAGCTCTTCAAATTTGGTGAAGAAACATCATGAAGTTAAGCTACAGGTTTCTGTGACATTGTTTTTTAAGTTTCTTTTTTAGCATAGTTCACCAGTGCAGATATGTCGTATGCAGATGTACAGTGCAAGAAAATACTTGCAAACAATTGCATAAAATTCTTCTTATAGAACTACTCTACTGTTACATGTTGTTGTAGGATGGGGGAGTTGATACCGATCTTGCTGCAGTATGTTAAAAGCCGAGAGAAACCTGGGGGATATGTTGTATTTGTTGCTCACAATGCTCGTACATTCGATGTACCTTTCCTGACTAAGGAATTCAGTCGGCACTCTTATGAGGTTCCCCCAAATTGGCTTTTTGTGGATACAATTCCTCTGGCACGTGAAATGATGAAGTCTAGAGGTCAGTCCATGTCTCTTTCTCTGTGTTTAGCTTGCTCTATGCCTGTGTTGGTGAAGGTGCATTTTTGCGCATGAATTTGCCATTGTATGTAGATGAGTTGAAAGCTTGACATATTGTTCAACATTGTTAGCAGGATCGACGGTTTCTTCAGGACTGTCCTTGAAATCCTTACGTGACTACTATAAAATTCCACTGGCTGGCTCAGCTCACAGAGCCATGTCAGACGTGAAGGTACTATCACTGATTCTTCAGAGATTGACTTATGATTTGAAGCTGTCAAAGTCCGGCCTAGTTCAAAAAGCTTTCACAGTCTCAGATATAAACAACGCTAAGAAGAAGAAAAAGTAAAGCTAATGTATTCACCATTGATTGTAATTTTTCATTCATTCTCATGAATAAAATGCCAAAGTTGTTACTTATTCTGCAGCCCTTCTGATTCTTTATGTTCGGCCAAGTAAATTATAATATAGGTGCAAGGACTGTCAACCATGCAAGCCCTTTACTGATCCTGTAATAGGTAAACATTGCAAAAACGGATACTTCGTTGTTCTTGCATGTAATTCTTATAATAGGTTAAAAAAAATGCTGGCCTTGTAGTGTTCTTGTAATAGGTAAAAATTGTGAAATGGAGTTGTCAAAAAGATCTTACCCTTTTTAAAGAAACTGGAATATGTCTCTTTCCCATTCTCCATTTAAGAGGCCTTAGTCTTATCTTCAAAATATTAACAAAACAATTAACTTATTTATTTATGAATTCTTTCGTAAAAATAATGATAAAAAAGCAAAAAAACAGTTAAGTACTTCATTTATGAACAAGAAAAAACAAACAAAACAATTAATAACTATTTCATTTATGAACTTTTCTGTGAAAATGATGATGATTCGTTAATCACTTCGTTTATGAAAATTAACAAAATAATTAAAACAGAAAATGATGATTATTTGTTCTTGTAGTTGTAGAGAATGGTGAAAATGATGATGATTCGTCAATCACTTTATTTATGAAAATTAACAAAATAATTAAGTACATCATTTATGAATTCTTCTGTGAAAATGATGATGAAAAAAATAAATAAAACAATTAACTATTTTATTTATAAACATGAAATAGATAAACAAAATAATTAACTACTTTATTTATGAACTTTTACGTAAAAATGATGATGATTCGTTCTTGTAGAGAAGGGTGAAAATCCAAAAGATTAACGAATCATCATCTTCTTTACCCTTCTCTCCATGAATGAATCATCATCATTTTCTGCCTTAATTATTTTGTTAATTTTCATAAGTGAAGGGAAAGAAATTAACAAAACAATTAACCTGTTGAATGAGTCCTGGCTGCTTCTGCCACGTCCCATACAACTGGATATTTAGATGAATCGGTAAGACTAAAAATATTCACAAAATGATGGAACCGCAAAGAGAATAAGGTACAGCCACTGGATGCTTTTCATTTTATTACACAAAAAATTGATACAAATAAATCAAATACCTCATTTCCTCACAAAGAAGCAGTGTGGGAACCAAGCCACCGAAGTCCCGTGTAAATCAGAAGAATAGATAACAGAAACAAAATAAAATTTAAACTCTATACATTTCCAGGCATTCATTCTCCTATTGAAGATCTCCTTCTCTAACCCCAACAAAGAATAAAAAAGAAATCAAGTAAATGAAAGTAGTCATCTAATCTTGTATGTGTAAATGGGGCAATTCAAAACTTCCATGGTTCTTCTACAAGGCACAACAAGTTGATTTCTTGAAGCATGAAAAAGTAAGTCGGCATGGAAGGACCACGACATGAAAGTGAATCATGGAAATAATTACGTTCACAGGTCAGAAGAGTATTTCCTTGAGGATTAGGAGGACCAACATGATGAAGCACATGATCACAAGCACTGTAGCACACATTACCATCCCCCCTTGCTTTTGTGTTCTCTCTGCCTGCACAACCAACGAATCCAACACAACATTGAAATGGAGTCACAGAAAGACAGAAGCTTAGAGAAGAGTAAGAGCAACAGAAAGGGCACCTTCCGAAGCTGTTTGAGGCCTTCTTCAACTGTAGTTGCAACATTTTGAATGTTGTGGTCTATCCGATCAACAATAGTACCCTATTCAAAGATAAGTTATATCAATGACTGAATTCATGAAAACTAAAAAATAACAAAAAGGTTTTGGACTTATGAGAGATGAACAGCTTTTAACCTGGTCTATTACGAGAACTGAGAGATCTTTCATAATTTGAGCAAGCTCATTTACTGATTCCACAACCTGCCAAAAACAAATAATAACAATTTTATGAAAAAAGGTCGTACTAGCTAATTAAGAGACAACATCAAGTTCACAAGCAATTAAAAAGAATAGTTAACAGCTTCCACTTGCCTGTTGAATCTCTCTTTCTCTTTCTACAGTAATTGCCTCACTCTTTTTCAGCTTTGCCATCTGATGCTCATTAAACACCTAGTTTTTTTGTGCATTGACATAAGCATCCAATTGAGGCAAAAAGTGTATCAAAGCCATGACTATCAAAGTTTAAAATTTACAACCCATAAAAAAGGGAAGGGCAGAGGATGGTTGTTAAAGCATAAATTAGATCTCAAACTCCCAATGCCCAATTCAGCCACATGATTCTTGTACAGTACATGAATTCTGTGTTAAAGAATTGCTCAAGCTGATTTTTTATGGAGTTTAATAAATTTAGCAACAGTAATATATAGGAGAAGGTAAGTCCACATACCATGTCATCCAAATCGTCATCTTCCATTCTAGATCTATTTCCATTTAGATTCATCTCTAAATCATCTCCATCTTGACCCTGCATCACAACCAACATATGAGAATCTTTGAGACATATATTTTGTAAGCCATAAAGAGTTCAATGCTCAAGACAAATTACTTCTAATCACTAAGAGAAAATGGGGCAACCCAATATAATATAAATTAATTCCACGCAGAGAATACCATGCCAAGAGGCCAAGAGGCCAAGAAGCAGAGTATATGGTATAAATACTATGTTATGGATCATAAAAGTCCTGCAGAAATCACATCTACACTAGAATTTGTCCATTAAAAAACAATGAATAGCACTATCTATTTCAGTGGCAATATAAGGAAAAACTCTTCAAGCACACCTCTTTTTGTTGCCTGAGGCGCTTCAAATAAGCTGACTGTTTCTTACGAAGCTCCATGGAGAGGTTCTGTAGGTCAGTGGCAAGAGATCGCTGCAATTAAAACAAGTATGCATAAGCATAGTTCACCAGAAGATCTCAATACCTGAGAGGCTACAAATGCTCACATTTATTTATAGACAAACCAGAGGTCAGAACAACTGAGCTCTATACTAATAACAGTCAGTAATTTATTGCCCTGGCATGAGTCAAGGAGTTCAAGAAAAGGCTCAAAGAACATAAGACAACAAGTAACATATTAAACAATAGAATTTCAGAGGCTGCAAAGCAAACCTGCACATTTTTTCTAACATTTGAATCCTCAGAAGTCCCAGAAGCTGAAAGTTGCTGTAATCTCCTCTCTGATCTCTTCAGAAGGTTAGTTATCTCTTGTGTTAGAGACTCAATCACACGCTGATCTTCTTTACCATCTCCAAAAGAAGGCATTAAAGCCTTTGCATGAGCCCTGGCTAGCTCAGCCATTTTTGTCCGCGCACGTTGCACATTTGCAGCTATTTCTTCGGATACATCTACCCAAGCAGGTGGTAGACCCACTGTAAGTGCACCCTTACTGCAGCAGGAAAACTATTTTTTTCATTTTTACACTATAGAACATGAAGAAACATAGGCAGTTATATGTATTTCAATCCATTTATCAACATTTTCTCTCTTTGGAAATTAATTAAAGGATGAATACTATGAAATGAAATTAATCCCCTTGCTCTCCACTCCCTCCTTGCTAGAACCTTGAATACACCCCTCTCACACCACCAAACTCCTATTTCCATACATTTTAAGAATTTTTATGTAATTCTTCTACATGTGCAGCCACTCTCCAATTCTGCCAACAGTCATCGGAATATTTTCCAAAATTTGAGGATTCCAAGAGTTCTCAACTCCTAAAGACCTTTCTCATCACCTCTCGCACTCATATTGATATTTTCCTTTCTCTACTGGCAGTCAGAAACTCCTAAATTCAACAGAATTGAAGTTCTTAAATTCATTTACCAAACTTAACAATCAAATCCAATATCTAACAATATAATTACACATATTTTTTATCCATAAATAAACGAATAAATAAAACAAGCATCCGATCTCGAAATTAAAAAAAAAATTAAATCAAAACAAAAGCAACAAAAACAATCGGAACACATCTATCAATACGTACACGTACGGCGAGAGCGAAAGAGTACCTCGAATTGCCGAGATCATCCGTGCTGAGACGACTGTATTTCCCATTGGAATTCAACAGCGAAGAGCTGACGAGCTCGATCACAGGTCCACTCCGCGAAGCATTCGCCGAAGTCTGCAGCGACGAGCTCGCCGGAACTCTGATCGTCTTCAACGCATCCCTATACCTCCTATACGTCAAGGTCCTATTTCTCGTCGCCATTTCAACCAATTAACCAAAAAAAGAAGAAAAAATTCTAACAACCAAACTTAATTTCGAAAGCAAAATTGTGACCGTAGTTGCAGATCTGAAGAAGAAGGAGATGGAGGTCTTTCTTCGCCGGCCACGTGACCGGCAGGATAAGTCACGTGCCGTCGAAGTTGCAAAACCGGAACGATCGTAGTGTTATTATAATTTTTTCATTTTTGTAAAAATTATTATTATCCTTATTATTATTTTTAACAGGGAGCAGAGCAGACAGTACCCGGTGTTGTTTAGTCAAATTGTTTGTTTAAAAGTTAAAACAAAAAAAGAGAGCTGCCTGCCGCTTAATGTTCTTTCTTATATGGGCGAGGCCTCTGTTTTCGGGTCGGGTTAAACAATTTTTTTTGGGATAATATCGTGGGCTCCGCTCGTATTTTTGCTTAAAATTAAGTGAAAAATATATTTATTATTTTAATTTTATTATTTTTTTATTAATTAACAAAATTATTACTTTAAATCTAACAAAAATTTTGAAAAGATAATCTTGTTCTTATTAAAATTTATTTTTTTAATTTTAACTTTTATAAAATAAAATTATTTTAGATAATTCTGTAAAAAATTATTTGTAAAGCTCTCCTTAGTTTTCTTGTTCTTTTTATAACTAATCTTTTATTTAATTTTAAGATTACAGTCATAATTATTAACTATTATTAACTGGTTCGATTAGTTGATGAAAAATTAATAAAGTTAAGGATATGGTTAATTAAAATGATAAATATATTCGTTTAAAATTAGATCAAAATATAAAGGTAGTCCTTGATATTATCTCATTTAATTTTTATTGATAATTTAAAATTATAAAAAAATATGAATAAAACTACACTGTTATTTTATGGATAATATTTATTTATTTTTTTAAAGTGATAGATAACTGCTTTTATATTTTAAATATTTAAATTACTCTGAATAATTTTATTTATAATTATAAGTACTTAATGATTGATTACGTGGTCTTAACAGATTGTTTGGTAGTCTATAGACGACAAATCCTGTATTGATAAGTATGAGAAATTCAAGAATTTTAGATAATAAACTGTAAAAATATAAGAAATAACCTAAATTTAAATGATATTAAGAAATAAATTAAAAATATTAAATTTATTTTAAATTTTTTAAAATATAAAAATACTACTAAACAATTCAACATGTCTAATAAACCAATTTACAATTAGAGACCTTATTTAAAGACTGGTACTTGGTTAGGGTATATAAGAAAGTTAGGTTTGGTCAATTATTTTCTTGCATTTTTCCTAATAAATTTGGTATAGGTATAGCATTAATTAGAACAAATAGTATAATAAATTGCAAAACAAAATTACCAAAAACAAAAGGTAAAACAAATAAAAATAAAGAAGAAGAGTGTATATAAAAGGGCACAGCACAGGATAACACTGCTCTCTCGAATCCTAAACCTACCCGACCGTCCATCATTGAATCTCTCCATTCCTCCCTGTCCATCTCTCCATCATTTGATTTCTTGGGTTGGTTTGATCAGAACTGTTGAAACCCACCAAGGTTTTCTGAAGTTTTCATCTTTCTCAAAAGGTTTTCTAAGAGAGAGCTGCATACATACCTACATAAACATGGATGCCGATTCGTGGAGTGCCCGTCTCTCTTCTGCTTCAAAACGATACCAGTCTACTCTGCAATCGCGATCTGGTCAGCTCAGGATTTTTTCTCTTTATAAATTTATTCCATAGTATGATTAGATTGATTGCTGAGAAAGGATAGGATAAAGATGGGATTTTCAATGTTAAAATTTACTTTTTTTCTATGTTTATTTAATTATTTATTTATATCTGTTTCTTTTCTCAATGGGATTATTTTGTTCAATTGCGTGATTTTGGATGAGTGTAAATTGTGTTTAAGCGAGCCCATAATTGTCAAGTGATGGACTTGATCCTCACAGTTCCATTATACTGTAAATTGCTTCCTTCCATGTTATGCCTTTTAGAATATGAAAGATAATTTTTCGTTTTTTGATTCTATTTCTGTATATTAATGTTTGGGAAGTCAAGTCAGGTCAACGCTCTCATGGGCATTCCTGTTCTGCAGAGCCTAATCTGTTTTTTGTGGAGAAAGAAATAAGAAAAATTTGGCGCGTGCTTAAATTCCATGTTAGATTTTCCATGATCAGACCTGAAAACTCGCACACATTAATCAGTTGAGCTCAATTTTAAGTGCTTAGTTTAACATGAAGGGAATCTTAATTTTTGTGAAGTGTGTTCTTTTCATCAGCTTACTTAGCATTTAAATAATGCCTTAAGTTTTTTGAAGTACATAAACGGGGAAGCTTTCTCACATTTTTTTCGCTGATTGAATGACATTCTTGAATGCAGATATGTTCATGGGGTTTGAAGAAATTGATGGAGATGATGATATAAGGGAGGAATTTCCGTGCCCATTCTGCTCCGAGTACTTTGATATTGTTGGATTGTGTTGCCATATTGATGATGAGCATCCTGTGGAGGCAAAGAATGGGGTTTGTTGCTGGCCAATTAGAAATTTTTGGATGTTTCTTTTATAAGATTCTTATTCACTATTGTATGTGGTTCAAATAATGAATGATTCTTACAATTTCTGTTTTTGAGATTTTATATTGATGATATGTGAGAAAACAAATGTTTGTTTTGATTTTCTGACCAAAGCATTATTGCCAGCTTACCTACAAATTAGTAGACCTGTAAATCTCAATCAATTGTAGTACATTTGAGTGGTAAAGGATGTGTCTGCAAGATCCCATGAAGTTATATTGACTTGAGGTGGCCCAACTTTCTTTCTTAACTCATGATAGTCGATTGCTTGAATCTGTTAATCAGCAGTGAAATTCTGTAGGCTTCATATTCAGCTTTCTCAAAAAATTCGAACTAATGTTAACTTTACTGGAAACCTTGGTTATATTGAAAGTTTTAAGACATGGGAAATTGAAGTCTCTGAAAGGTGACACCTAAAGCATAAAATGAGCATGAAGTTAAATCAACCAGCAGACTTTTACGTTGATGGTTGGTAGGCTTATGTTATGTAGAAGAAGGGGTCAGCTCCCATATATGCACTTTACTTACATGTAAATATCTTCTTCACCCGGTGGGAGCAATTGGATGGGGTATGATAGGCTTGTCGGATTATAGAGGTATTTCATTAATTGCTTGATCAAAAAACGTCATATTAACAGGTCAAAAGGCTAAAAACCAAAAGATCTAGTTCTACCATGTATATGAGTTTGGTCAATGGAGGTTTGATTGTTTTTGCTTTGAGAATCTGTTTGTTGTTTTGTGGTAGGATTCATGTATTCCTGTTGGGAGAAGTTATGAAGCTCAATATACTAATAATTGGGGCTAATTGGGGCTCTTTATGTGCAGGTTTGTCCGGTTTGTTCAATGAGGGTGGGGGTTGATATGGTTACGCACATAACTGAAGAGCATGGGAATATATTTAAGATATCCTTTCTCCCTTAGGTTTTTATATGTCTTAAGAGTTTCTGGATTCTTGCCTTTTTTTCCTGAATCATTTTGCTGCTTTCTTGCAAGATATTTGCATACCGGTTTTCAGTAGTTATAAGTCATTTTGCTAGTCAGACATTTTTTTTTTTCTTTTGGCTTTTGATATGTCTTACAAGTTTACAGTTTCTAAGGCTTCCCTCTTGAAACATGGTTATATGTGATTTGGCATAATGCTGTAAATTCCTTAACGAGTGATTACATGCAGCGCAAAAGGAAATCACGTAAAGGTGGATCTCATTCTACACTTTCTTTGTTAAGGAAAGAATTGCGGGAGGGAAATCTACAGTCCCTTTTTGGGGGTTCTTGTATAGTTTCCTCATCCAATGCTGCACCGGACCCACTATTATCTTCATTCATTTTGCCTGTGTCTGATGATTCTGTTAGTATTCAGTCTCACTTATCAACTGCAACAAACTCAACCAAGAAAAACTTGATTGACAAGGTGTCAGAACGGTATGCTTACTTTTACGCATTTCCCTCTGTGATGTTATTCATAGTCATGCATTGGAAACTTAGCCAATTTGCCTTTACGTATGTGGTATTCGGCTTAGCTATCTATTTTGGAATGGTATTGCAGAGGAACATAGCCTCCAATATGTTTGCTCCTTTTGTAATAAAGGATATGTCAAGTATAATAGTTATTATTATTATTTTAATTTTCTTGAGGAGTTCAAAGTCATTTTTAAGCAAGTTTTGGTAGATGACAGTTCAAGAAATTGCATATTTTTAGGAGTAGAAGTGTCATCACATTCATAACCAACTTCTTTTTGTTTCTTTGTACAAAGAATAAAAGTGGGCCTTGAGAAACTTTGGAGGAACCATCAGGTTGGTTTTGAGAGGCCGTTTGGAGATATAGGATACTTTGTTCGTTGTGGGGTACATTCTGTGGGATATATTCTAAATGATTCTGTAATTTTCTCACTACTATTGAGGTCATAATAGTATTGAATTGAAGGACGATATGAGGAATTCAATGCTGGGAGCATTTCACTTACTGATTTTTTTTTTCTTTCGTTCATAAAGACCATATAGTTGATCCACTTTGGGGGTCATTATTTGATTCAATATCTTATTTTTGATGGTCTAATATATTGTTTTTTTGTGACAGAAATGTGCCGCCGACTCCTGTGTCCCTCAAGGATCGAGAAGAGAAGGCAAAAAGGTCGGAGTTTGTTCAAGGGTTGTTGTTATCCACCATACTTGATGATATTTCATAAAGAAGATTCATGGTGGCTTCCGCAGCAGACTTTAAAGTTACGACCAGATCGTTGCAGTCTTATGGTTTCTTTGTAGCGAATATGCCAATGTACGAGACGCAGTGTTGAATAAAGTGTAGAATGAGTGTAATTTATGTTGCTAGAGTACGCGTCTTCTTAGGCCTGAACAGACTTCTATATGATCTCTAAATCTTCGGATCATGATTTAATGAGCAAGAAAGAAAGAAAATAATTTCTTCCAACATTTTCCTTTCTCAATTCTGTCGTGGAAACTGGAACAACTCTCACTTGCCCAATTTAAAGAGTTCAGAGTAGAACAAGGACTCTACCCATCAAAACTCATGCATTATTTGACCAATGGTGAGTTGCTAGTGACCAAAACGAGTAGAATGATATCCTCGGCGGTTAGATATTCAACACTTACTAATGGAAAAACGCGTTTATACCTACTAACTTAACATGATAGAGTTGCATCTTTTAGCATTTAATAACAGGACAAAGGAGAGTGTTGGACCCAGGCAACAGAGGGAAAAAAGCAAGTCCACTATGGATTATGCCCTAGCTTTATGCTTAAGGGCCTTCAGGACTTTAACTAGACCATGTTTATTAAACACAAGCAAAATAAATAAAAAATTAATGATTTGCTATAGCTAATTCATTGGTTAAGAGACCCTGATCCGATTCATCAGCAAGAAATGTGGTAAGTAATAAAAATAGTTCGACTTCTCCTGTCTAAACAATGATCAAACAAGAATGGAGCCCTTTATTGGTGCCCAATGTCAGTTAATTATCTCTATAAACAAGTTACAATAAATTTTGTCTAATCTCCTAACCCCAAAAAAAAAAAAAGAGCAGAGAGATTTACTCTCTGCATCAATCCTAAAGACCTAAACTTAACCATTGCGGCCGCCTCGTGTCCATGATTCTCTTCACTACATCTTTTACAAAAGAATCAAAGCAAGATGAGCAGAAACCTTTCATCAAACTTGTTTGTCCAGCCGCCACTCTTTCAATATGAGAACAATTTGAAGGTGGGTGTAGGTAAACCTGAACCTCACTCCTCCTGTGTTCGAGCCCGCAAGCAGCTAAGATGGTGTGTGTAGAACTTCTTGCAATGTCCTTGATAGTAGGGTCGTCTGCAACAAAGAAAACAAGGCTGTTTAACCATTTTCAAAAGCATGATAGTCTGAAATTTCATTTAACACGCATTATGTGCTCACACCCAACCTTGAAGACACCCATGTCAAAATTTAAGACATGCAATCTTTTAAATAATAATATTTTGTTTCCAAAAATTTTTGTACCAAACATTGACTGCATGAAGTTGTCATAGAACTGTGTATTCATACCTAACTCAATATCTCTGGAAAAGTTGTTCAAATGGCCTTTGACAATTGATTGCAATTGTTCCTTTGCTACATAAAAATCACCCTCTTCTCTAGCTGTAAAGTTGGAGACACCAATAGACCCAATGTTTGATATGCTGCTGCACTGGCGCAATTGCTCATAGGATGTTCTACTGATTCCAGCATATCCAGGCCATATCGTTGAATTGACAGACCCATTTGGAGGAGTGATATTTGGAGGCAGAACTTGCCTTCCTAAAGGACTTATTCTTTGAGCAAAATGATCCCCATTTACTAATGAAGAAGAGGGATAGTCATGTAATCTCTCCTCAAAGATTGCCTGATGCAACGGCACCGTATCTTCCTGTACACTTGCGTGTTGAACCACAGTTTCCCTACGCTGTTCAATTTGAGAGTTCAAAAAATCACTACTCAAATGGGCAGTTGGCACACAGTCAGCACTACCAGCCATCGAATTCATTCTACTAATAAAAAGGTTTTGTATATGACGGTGTCTCCAGCGTCTTCCTGAGAGAGTTGGTGCCCCTGCTTCAGATCCTGGAGAAGCTGCCTGAACATCTCCGACTGTAATTCTAGGAGACGGGAGATTTCCAGGTCCTTGAGTTATTACTGTTAGACGAGGTGAAGACACTGAAGAAGGGTCTAAACCTTCCCCAAAACTTACAATGGGTGTGGTCCTTTGATCAGGCAAATGATCTTGAGCTTGGGAACTAGAGGGTCCAAGAGCAACAGGTCTACAGCCATCACAGTACCAATTGCCATCAGGCACAACCCGCCCAAGGCCAACACAATAGGTGTGTGCCGATGAATCACAGAGATCACACAGTAACATAAGGCCATCATCCCCTCCTTGGTGGCATTCTGAACAAATCACATTCTCATATGGGTCAAAGTAACTCCTGAGGTCTTCCTCAGATGGTTGATAAACCTGTGTACAAAAGTAAATCTCGTATCAAACCAGGAAACAAACAACAAAATAAAGAAACAAACTGAGAAGCATACAGAAAATCAAGGGGGAACTAATAACATACTTGATCTCGCTCGGGTACTTGAATTACCAAACTTCTCAAATCTACACCAGCTGCAGATCTTTCTGGCTTTGTAATTGTTTTGAATCTCTGTTTGCACAAAGGGCAACGAGATTCCACTTTCGACCACTCCATGATGCAAGTGAAACAAAAATAGTGACTGCAACAGTCTAGAGTTCCCCTCAATCTTCTTTTATCTTCCTCAGACAGACATATGCCACAAACTTGCTTTCCCACTTCAGTCTTCACTTCTTCGATCTTCTCCTTACCCTTTCTTGCCAGAGGTTTTCTTAGCTGCCATAAGTTGCCATCCTCCTGAATTTTCTTTGAGGATGATGAACTCCTCAAACTAGTTTTCAAATCTCCAAACAATTCATTGGCTTCTCTGACTTGTTCTCGTTCTTCCTCTGAGATTGTGTATTCATAATCAGACGATCCTGAAGACACAAAATCTGAATCTGAAGCTGCAATGTACTTTCTCTTTCTCCTACCTGAGTTTTTCTTGCATTTTTCTCTTGCAATCAGAATATCATCTAGGAAATCAACATCTTCATCATCATCACATCTTTCTTTCCTCCTCAACCCACGAGTCCTCCTTCGTTTCTTTCCCAATGGATTCATAGAGACCACAGATTTTGTCCTTTTCCTACCTCTAACAGAACATTTTTTCCTCAAACCTTTCCTACCCACCTTCTTATTCTTCTTATTACCATTCTTCCTTCTCCTGATCACTATTTCCTCTTCATCATCCAAACAATCATCTTCATCTGGCGTAAACTCTTCATCGTCATCTTCCTCCTCCTCCCCTTCATAATCCTCATCTTCGTCGTCTCCATAAGATACCCTCTTCCTCTTTCGTGAAGTTTTACTCCCATTTTTCCCATTTCCTAAATTACTCTTTCGTGGTTTTGATCCAACAACCTTCCTCACCTCTGTCTCTTCTTCTTCTTCTTCTTCTTCCTCCTGCTCTTCAACTAGACTACCAAAACTCTCTTCGGACGCGTATCCATCTCCCGAAGAGCAACAATCTGCTAACTCATCGTCAGATACATCATTTCCTTCATCAGAAACCACATAATCCTCATCAGAATCATCAGAAGCCCTATCTTTTGACCTAACCCTCTTCTTGACATCTGGCTTAGAACCAACCTTCCCTCCCCTTCCCATCTGTCCTTCCACCCAAAAGAAAGCCAAAAAACAAATCAAAACCAAGAACCCAGATGTCAAACTCCAATACTACCAAATAAATATCAACAACTCAAAAATAACTACTTGAATACATGAAATCAGATCACAGCTCATCAAAATAAATTCCAAGATTATTGAATTTCCTTTTCCCTTTGTCTCTTGCTTAGGTTCCACTCAAATTAGGAAATAAAATCAATACCATCTTATATGGCAACATCAAAATCAAGATCATAAAAAATTTACAAAAACCAACAAACACAAAACCAAACCCAGATCACAAAATCAAGATGGTGCAAGCTTTCCCTTTAAATTTACATTCGAAGAAAAAAAACTACCATGAACCTAAAAATTTAATCTTCATCTCACAGAAACATAGTTTCCATAACTGAAAAATAGACAAATTTGAAAACTCAACTCACAGCCGAAATATTTACAAAATTCAATTTTTTTTAATTTCAAAACGAAATATTCTAGAGAGAGAGGGAGGAAATGAGAGAGAAGGAGAAGGGTTGTTACCTGCGAGGAGGAAGAGAAAGAAAGCAGTGAAAACAAAGAAAAACGTTTGTGGTTCGGAAAATGTTTTTCTTATTTCAGTTGTTGCGCCTTTTTTTAATTAATTTATTAAATTATTGTACTGAACAGAGAACGATTAACTAATTTATTAATTTATTTTGCTGCGTTTTATCATTCCATATTTTAACGTTCTGATTATAAACATACTATCTATGGCGTAGACAACTCCGCCGATCCTTTCTTTCCTGATTACCAAAATACCCTCCACCTTGTTTACATATTTCGTTGTAATTTTGACTTTGGATTCGGTTAAGGTAGGATGCAGTCTATCCATGTTACTGTGGGGCTCAATTATTGATGCCTTTGACTTGCATTTCTTTCTTTGTCAATCAAACTGTCCAGTTATTTCTCTCATAATATAGTTAAAATTATTTGGACATTAGTTCTTAATTTTTAAAGTTGATGTTACATTATAAAACATAAATTATTCGGCAAATTAAATAATATTTATACAAATTTTAAGTAATTAGTACAAGTAAAAAACTAAAATTAATAAAATATTTTAAAAAATAATTACAATTTCAAAAAATTTAAACATCATAATTATAATTCAGCAATTTAATAACTTTTTTTTTTATTGTCGAATTATGCCAGTGTGATTTTGATATTTAAATTTTTTTAAATTTTTTATTAATTTTAACATATTTTTTTACATTTAATCATTAAATACAAAAAATTTATCTCAAATATCAAAATATTAGGATACAACAGTAAAAAAAAATTTGTCTGAACGTATCTAATAAATATAGGAGATGTGAACATGTCCCATAATATAATAAATAAATTAATGAATTTTATTAAAATTATCCATCATAAAGAGTTAAGACAAGTTTTGTCGGAATAATCTGATGCAAGGTAAACAAAACGTTTTTTTTTTGCAAAGAAATCAATTTTGTCATAAATGAGATAATAATTAAAATAAATTAATCTTAACTAAAATTATTAACTTGAACGATGCAGGATTAGATTTTTAAACAACCGGATTAGCCATCTGGATAATCTGTTTAGGCATGTTTGGTAACTGGTCATGTCCATGTTTATCCATAACTACCTAAATGCCCTTTCATCTTGAAAAGCGGTTAAACCTAACGATTACGAAAACAATGATACAGAGCATTCGCGTATAGCGTAGGTAATGAATTGGCAAATCCAGATTGTTGAACGCACCAATCAGAGAAAGCGATCAAGTCCGTTGATTTTTGACCAACGTGGTTACGAGCAATGATTGGATCCGCATGTTTGACGGTGGCGATCATGGACTGAAGGACAAATGTAGCGTGAGATGAGACTGTCCGAATAAATTTCAATGTTAGGATCATATCGGCGGCGGCGGCAGATCTGTCAGCACCGCCCACAGTTTAGATCCGATGTATCTAGATTTTGAATAACTTATTGCTTGTATATCCATAAATGATAATTAATATATTAATTATGTTATTAGAATCAAAATAAATTAAATTGGTTCCCAGATTTTCATCGAGCTACACAAAGAAACTTTGAGCCATAAGAGTAAAGGCTGATAACACTTTTTGGCAAATATTATGAGTAAATATCACATACAACCCTAAGTTTTGGTTTATTATCATCTATTAGGAAATTTTGGGTTTAATGATTTTTGTCATCCTAAATTTTACAAACTTCCTCCTTCAAGTCACCAACGCCATTTCTTTTGAAAAATATTGTAAGGCTAAAATGGTAATTTGAATATTTTCTTTTCTTTTTCTTTAATTTTTATTATATTGGTTTCAATACAAATTTAATAATTAGGAAAGATTTTAATTATGATTTAAGAAAAAAAATGTTTGTGTAATTACACAAATTATCCATATAAAAGATCATATTAAAAAATGGATCAAACATTAAGAATTTAGATGTCATAATAATATCCGATTTTAGTTTTTTTTGTTGGATAATAACGTTCGATATCTCGATACTTATCAATCTATTGGTCTTAATGTTTGATACCAATATGTCTTTTGTACTAGAAAAAAATTATTTATCTATTAGATTATAATCATAACATTAATTTTTTTTTTTAAAGGAGCCACTTTATTTTTGGATTAGAAAAAAGAAACAATTGGAAAGATAATAATTTATTCTCTATACGTAGAAATGTATTTAAAATGTATTATTAAGTAATTAATATTGAATAAATTTTGAGTTAAAAGTGAAATTATTCACGTGGGGAGGAAAGATGTTGATGTAATTAATTTATCTCATCAACGTATCTAATTAAAAGCATACGTAGGGAGCTGGATACAACTAATCCAATGTTGTTGCGTTAATATAATGATAGGTTGGTCCTGGTCCTGGTAAATGAGGGTGAAGCTTTTAGCTAGCTAGCTGGAGCAGATGCTGATGTGATCGTTCTCTATTTTGGAAAATTTTATTGGGTCCCTTGGTAAGGGATTGATTGCCCTTGCCTTATGATGTGATCATATTGGCTTCCTGCAATCTTGCTCAAAATGCTACGAGAACACTTTGCTGTTCTTATTAAATACTTTGAAAATGTTGATAAAAGGGGAATTTACTCTGAACCCCCAGATAGATATCAAGAAAACACCTAGACCCAACCTTTTGTTAAACTAACATTAAACCCCTAATTTTTTAACAGACGTTAAAACTGATTTTTATAAAGGAACATACCATTTTTACTCTCATTTTCTTTTCATCTTCTTCCCTCTTCTCTGCGTTTTCTCTGTATCTGCGTTTTCACTTCTTCTATTCTTCATAACAAATACCCTAAACCTCATTTTCACAAATCTTGATTCAAAGCACCAG
>JANLJB010001472.1:0-21570 GCA_026212285.1 Bursera cuneata | reverse complement strand
CTGATTGAGCTGAACACATAGCTAGCAGGGGTTTAATTGGAGCATTAGGTGACTGATTGTTGGAGATTATGTTAAGTATGATAAATAAATAAAAAATTAAGAAAAGTTTTTGATTTCTTAAATTCTTTTTTAATCGAGTTGATATGATTATTTACATTCTTATGTTTGGTGAGTTTATTAATTTCTGTTTCATGTAAGGAATTACTAGAAAAAGTAAAATAAGGACAAGAATTAAATTAACTTAAGTGGTTTGGGCACATCGCTTGTTTTATTTTGATTTCCCTAATAGAATTCTAAGTAGTTTTCAAAATCATTGTAATAATAAAATTAAAATATTTCTTATAATATTAATTAGGAAATTTATATAAGTTAATATTAACAAAAGGAAGAATACTAAATCTAAACAGCCGTAAGATCATTCATATGCAACAAAATAAAAACAAAAGATATCATATGCAATTTGGAGCAAAAAGTAAATAACAATATCTCGAAACTTTAACCAGTTAACAGCCAAAGTTCTAGTGAAGAAGAGGTACCCTATGCACTTCGCCAACATCAAGTAACCCGTGAATTTAAAAGGTTCAAATGTAAAGCAATTAATTGAATTTAAATATACAGTCATCCTTATAAGAGTCAATAAAACTTGAATTTAATCATAGAATTTAATGACCAATGATGACAAATTCTAGTTTAATTAGGACTGAGGGGTTCAACTTCCCCATTCATTGTTCTTAGTAGAATTTTGGTTTAATAGCCTTCCCTAAGTATTATATTTTGTGGTGTGATATCTCAGGCGGCAATTTGTGAGTCGTATGTATGTGTTCTTCAGCACATATCGAGCAAAGTTAATTGAAGAGACATGAAAAGCGAGAGTAATGCCGTTGCCCCAACAACAGCTAGACTTCGGCATCGCAGGCACTCGACTGTGGTGTGTTATTTGATTTGTTCTAAATTAGTTACAGTCCTTAGTTGAATTGAAAAATGTATAAATATATATTTTGTTTAAGAAAGTCAACGACTTTGTTAAAACTATCTAGAGCTGTTATTCGAGGAAACCAAGTTCCAATTTTGTTGCTTCTTCTTGTGAGTTAGGTTTGTGCTTGGATGTTTTATAATAAGGAGCCTCTTGAAGCTTTTTCCATGACATAAAAGTATTAGATCAATTTCAATTAGTTCTTGGACAATTGGATATGATCGCCCTAGTTTATTAGAACTATTAGTGTTTAAGAAGACTAGAAGGTTATTTCTTTTAACCTGTATCAACTTCATTTGGTCTTTCAGAGTCTACAAGATGCTACCATGGCAAATGTAGGCAATTTACTCGTTCATGAGAATAACAAATACAAGTCTATATTGGTCCGTGCATACTCAACTGTTTGGATGATTGGGGGCTTTGCATTGATTGTGTCTATGGGTCATCTATATATTACAGCCATTGTGGTTGTAATCCAGATCTTTATAGCAAGAGAGCTTTTTAATTTGTTGAGGAAAACTCACGATCAGAATCTCCAAGCATTGCTTTTAAATTGGTAAAATACTGCCTTAATGCCCATATACCAACTTAAATTTGTATGTCCTGTGGAAATGTATTCTTTGGTGTCTGAAACTTATAGATGCCACATATTTTGCGCGTCTTATTAGGACTAATGTTCAATTTCTGTTCTCAGGCACGTTTTCTTTACAGCGATGCTATTTGTATATAGTCGCATTCTTAGTCAACAACTTGTCAATACCGTAACTTTGGAGAGACGTTATAGTAGCCTTATCATATGGCTTTAGTATAATGCTTCAAGTAGGAGAGACGTTGAGCTTCTATCTTTCTTTCCTCAAATATAATTGATTGTTGTTATTGCGTATATTCTGCATGGTTTTCTGTCCACCATAACCATTTTGTTGTCTATTAATTAGAGTTGTCTTATTGCCATTTGGTGTTCTTCCTGGTATAAAATTATGAGGGGTGTTTTCTGACTTAATTTCTGCTTGTAATTGGACTTAGGTTCTGTGTGGTTCATTGTCACATTAGAGAAGAAGATGTACAAGTATCAATTTGGCCGGTACGCATGGACTCATATGATTCTAATCGTGGTGTTTAACAATAATCTTTTACTGTAGCAATATTTTTGACGGAATTTACTTAACGCTGTCAATTATGTAACTGTTTCAGCATTCCCCATTTGCCAACATTGTTACCCTTTCTCTTCTGGAATATGTTAATATACATAATAAAGGGACTGTCCAATATGACACTTGATATAGTAACTTGATGAAAAGTAATTTGTAATCTAGAAGTTCAAGTTTAAGGGTTCAAGTTTGTAATCTAGACTCTAGAAGTTGTCCATCGTCATTCTACTTGTGGTGGCGAGGCTTTAAATTTTTTAGATATTTCCAAGTCTTACTTTGCAGCAACGTACATCAGTTTTACATGACACTATGATAGAACCAGCACTCATCTGTGCTTATGGTTAATATTAATTGTAGAGAGATTGGCTGCTACCATGATGGTCATGAACAATTGTAATGCTTAAGTGACATTAGCTAATCATCTTCTGCATATCTGTTTTACATCTGAAGCTTTCCCAGTTTCTGCCCCACCTCTCAAAGTTTATATCACTGTACAGGAGTGTCGATACTTGCATGTGTCAAGTTGTCATATTATTACTGCACATTATCATATCAATTAACTAATAGGTTGCAACTTATCCAGGGGCTTAGTAATTTAAGGATGATCTTCCTTTTACTCATATTCTTGATGCCTCACAACGGGAGGTGATACTGATACCTAAGTGTACTTTGTAACTGGGAAATACTAATTTATAGTAACTGTTCATTTGCATGCATTGGTGCATATCTTTGTGTTTTTTTGTTTTTTTTAAAGCTCAGTTAAAAGTTTGGTTATTACGTACTTGTTTAGCATATAGGTCTCATACAATCTATAATAATATTAGCACTTTTTTGCAGCTTGCAAATATCCTTGGTCGTACTCAGTGGCTAACATGTCCACGGAAGGTAAGTTATTCGGTTGAATTTGTGGAATTGCCATTTGAAGAGGCATAATCATTCAGTTCTGGATGAAGTACTTATAGCTATTCATCACTGAGGATATTCAAATGCAGGATTTATCAACTAGTTCGATTGTGGGTTATTTTTTTAGAAGTTGAAAAAGAGTTTGGAGCTGATGGAGGAGTTTGATTTGATTTGAAATGAGTTAGAAGTGTATTATAGAGGGAGGGGTAGACTCATCATGACACATATGAGTGGCTATATAAATTATATAAATTCAGGGGATTGGTTATTTTTAAAGAACCCCCATAATTTAGGTTATTTCTTATACTTCCCCTTTAGGATACAATTAAAAAGATGTTATCCTTTTATGATTGTAACTGAAACCTGAGGGAGGTTAATTAGTGATAGTTTCCTGTTTTGGCATTGATACGTTGCTCATTTATGAGTTTAATATTTTGGCCCACCATCATGACTTTAACAACAAAAAATGTAGGTATGAATGATTATAAAGGGAACCATTCTTCCACACTCTTTGGCAACATATTCTTTCAATAAATCATTTTGTTGGAAGATCTTAGTGTAATGCATGCATATTGATGTGAAACCAAAATTTATTGGCTTTCATTGTGGTAGTTCTTAATGATTTCTTTTAATTTAACTCTCAAACATTATCCTTATATTTCTAACAATTTCTATTATATAAAACTCTTTATCATCACCCATTTATTTTGTTATGTCTTAGTTATTTTACTACTTTTATTTAATATTTTAGTAATTATTTTATTACAATCATTTAATATTTAACATTTTAGTCACACGAGAATTATCTATACCTTAAGAAAAAAAGAAATATATGAAAAACCAAAAAAATAAAAATGGGAAAAAAATAAGGAAATTAGAAAACTAAAAATCGGACTGTCATAGGTGCGTCAATCCAACTGTTCGAATCATCGGAATAAGATGGATGGATTCGAAGAACCAACAGACTCATGACGAGTCGGTAATGGTCCTACAAGTTGTGGGCCGAAGCATTATGGTCGGCCCATAACTCGCAGGATTGCAGGCCCATTATGGTTTGAGTACACGGCTTAGCCTGTAAGCCCGCAGGTTCTTTACGATCCAACCTCAAATCGGACTGTCAAATAGTTGGACCATCAGCGAGCCAATTGACATGAACATTTTCTAACATTTCCCTAGATTTTCTAGTAATGATTTCAACATTTTACAACTCAAAAAATTCATATAAACTACTCTAATCTACTTTAATAGATCATTCAAACAGTTTTTTATTATTTAGACACTAGATTAACAAATTTCAAGCTAATAACTTAAATCCAACAAAAAGTTACCTATTTCAACCAAATTAGAAATACCCATTTCAACCAATTGAAAAAGGGTAATTTACCTTGGAGAATGGTTCACGGGCATTCACGCTTCAAACTCATTGTCGAATCACATCCAAGTTGTTGAAAAATGCAAAGAAAGTTGCATCGGTTCATCTTCCCGCAATCCTTTGTTATCACCGTTATATCCATTCATCTACTCTACTGTGTTAGTTCGTTCTTCTCATTGGCATCGGTTCGTCTTCTTTATCGTCGGTGTTCAATTCGATTGGATTGTGGGTTATTTTNCTTAGAGACTTGAAAGGGAGTTTGGAAGTGATGGAGTAGTTTGATTTCATTTGAAATGGGTTAGAGAGAGTTAGAAGGGTATTATATAGGGAGGGATAGTCTCGTCATGACACATATAAGTGGTTAATTAAATTATATAAATGTAGGGAGTTGGTTTTTTTTAGAAGACCCCTATATTTAGGTTAGTTCTTATACTTTCCCTTTAGGATACAATTAAAAAGATGTTATCCTTTTATGATTATAATTGAAACCTAAGGGAGGTTAGTGATAGCATCCCGTTTTGATATTGATACCTTCCTCGTTTATGAGTTTAGTATGTTTTGGCCCACCATCATGACTTTAACAACAAAATATGTAGCTATCAATGATTATAAAAGGAACCATTCTTCCACATTCTTTGGCAACATTTTCTTTCGATAAATCATTTTGCTAGAAGATCTTAGTTCGAATAAGAGTGCACAGATTGTCTTCAAACAAGTAAGTTCTCTAGCGTTTCATAACATTACACTTAATTATTGGCTTTCATTTCAATGTTAGGTCATAATGATTTCTTTTAATTTAACTCTCAAATATATCCTTATATTTCTAACAGTTTCTATTGTATAAAACACCTTATGCTCTCCTATTTATTCNTGCTATGTCTTAATTATTTTATTATTATTATTCATTAGTTTTAATAGTAATTTATCATTATCAAAGATAAATCATAAAATGCATACAAAAGAATATTTAGATGTGCCCAGCTTCAATTTAATAATTGGGGTATTTATATTGACCGAAGATTGGTCAAAATTTCAATGTTTTAAAATCCATAAAATAATCTCTTATCATTGTACAATGTAAAATAAAGTTATAAATAAATTATTAAAATAAATTAAAATATTAAAAATTCTTTATTTGAAACATATAAAGGTTTTTAAATAATTCTCAAAGCCAAGGGCTAGAAATATCCAATATGATTTGGTGGTATTATCATTGAGGTACCTCCATTAAAGTAGAGCTCAGTGTTAGTTTGCGAAACTATTGGGTCTATAATAGTTTGATCAAACTTCAGGGTGTCTATGAAAAATCTCAATAATAATAATAATAATGACCAATGACTTAGAATAATTTTTTAAATTGGTGAAATTTTTTCTCTAACCAAAAGGTATTTTCATAAAATATCTTTGAACAGGTTCAATAAAAGACAAGAGTTTTAGACCACCGTTTAAAAAAAAAAAAATCTAATTACATATTTTGGTTAAAAAAGAAACTGTTAATTATTTTACTACTATTATTTAATATTTGAAATTATAAAATTACATAGTTAATTATTTGTTTTATATATTTTTATTTTTTTAAGTCAGAATAGATAAATTAACAACCTAAATTTTTAATGACACTTCAATAATTTGATATTAATTTTTTTAAAATTAATTATTGTAAACGTTTCCATAAAATATAAGATTTAAAACATATATACATTAATTATGAGAATATATCTCATATTAATTAGGCATTTATACATTTTCAATTTGAAGAACAAATAATTGAAGACTTATATATTGTTCTAGTAACAGTACTGATTAAATCTTTATTGGCATAAGAGAAGCATAAGAGAAGCCGATGGATGAAAAACAAATTGATCTGTTATCTATCCATATTGGCGAGAAGCTTCGTGCTCGTACTACAAGATCGTTAGATTGTTGCATATTTAGAGTACCTAGACATCTACGCAATGTGAATGAAGAGGCATATTCACCACTCATTGTTGCAATTGGTCCTTATCACCATTATGATCCTCCATTAATGCAAATGAAGGAGCACAAACTGGACTATCTCCAGACGCTTCTCCGACGAACAGGGGAAGATAAACTGAATGGATATATCGAGGCCATGAGGTCAATGGAAGGAAGAGCTCGTAAATTCTATGTCGAAGGTCTAATTTCTTTTTCAACAAATGAATTTGTTGAAATGATGCTCCTCGATAGTTGCTTCATTTTTGAAGTAATTCGCCAGTTTAAAGAGAAAGAACAGACAGAGATGAACGACCCTATTTTTGAAACGTCTCGCAATGATGAAGCTGTGATCCGTGATTTATTATTAGTTGAAAATCAACTTCCCTTGTTTGTTCTTCTAGAGTTCTTTGACATGACTAAGATACTAAATGAGGAATTTTTCAACGATTTGAGAAATATGATTTATTTTCTATTCCTTTGCGTGTTACCGCGAGGAGTGAAAATATTAAATCAGCAAGCAATAGAGAATCTTGAATCCATTCAAAATAGCAGGCATTTATTAGGATTATTACACACTGTTTGTCTACCTCCGTCTCGAGAAATTGAGGAGAACTGGGAATTCATACCTTCTGCCACAAGGCTTAAAGAGGCTGGAATCAAGTTCAAGAAGGCTGAGGCACCTCGTAGCTTGTTCGATATAAATTTTGAAAATGGTGTTCTTGAAATCCCAACCTTGACAATTGATGATCTCACTGAGTGTTTCTTCCGAAATCTCATCGCCTATGAAGAGTTCTTTCCGAGAGAAAATATGTGCTTTGCTGAATATATAGCATTCATTGACTGCCTTATTAACTCAGCAGAGGATGTGGAATTACTTTGTGAAAGTGGAGTTATTGATAATCAGTTAGGTGTTGAAAAGGTAGTTGCAGGAATGTTCAATAAGCTTGGTGACAATATCACTGTCAACTCGAACAACTTCTACTACTCAAAAGTGTTCAACCAAGTGAACAAGTACTGTAGGAGGCCTTACAACAGATGGATGGCCAACTTAAGGCACAAGTATTTTAACTCTCCGTGGGCATTCATTTCCCTGCTTGCTGCTATTTTCCTGCTTCTACTTACCGTGGCACAAACTGTTTTTTCAATTCTTGCTTATTTAGAATAATGAAATTAGTTACCGTTGGTTCTTGTAATTTCTCAAACTCTTTCTTCATTTCTTGCTTTCGAATGGTTTTCTTTGGCTTGCAAATAATAAAAACTCGTCTTTGTATATATGGATGGTATTATTGTCTTTGTCTTGTTACTTTTACACTATTCTGTTAATCGTTAAAGGGTAATGACATTATTTTGAACAATCATACTCATTATTTTGAAGTTTAGGATTTAAAAAGGTAGAATCAAGATGCAAAAATGTTTCCGGAAGTAAATGTTAGCCACCAGAAGTAATCCTTTTTGAAGAAAATGGAAAGTGTTTTCTAACAGAACATAGAATGAAATTATTAAAATCCTCAATGGAAGCTTATGTTTAATATGTTTTGTTTCTTAGGATCTTATTATAGGATTAAGCTTTAGATGCTTCATTATTCCCCTTGTTAATATTTAAGTTGATTTGAAATTATATGTTTTCAAATTATAAGATTACAATAATTAAAATAAAATATATAAATATATATTTATTTACTTTATTATTAAAATTAATAAAAATATCTATCGAGAACACACCATTCGTCGGTGACCAAATTATTGGATTCATTGATATCTACTGCATTTATGCCACCGTACCTTTAATCTTGGATTGATATAGAATAACCACTACAATCATTTTGGTGATGATTATGTTGCTAAATACACTATCTGAATCTCTGTGCCGTCGTTCAAAATCTACCGCTGGCGTCCACTTCGACTCGGAAGCCACCACAAGCTACCACCACCATCTGAAGTCTGAAACCACTCCCAGCAAACTTCCCTCTCAACTGAACCAGCGAAGCTTTCTCTCACAATCACGTGAGAGCTCTTCGTGTAGAGTATGATAACTCAAACATGCTTCTTCTGTTTTAGCTTCATTCGAAGTGATTTTCACTTCTTTACAATTCAATCTTGAATTTTGTTCACTTCTTTATAATTCATTTTTTTTTAATCTTATTTACTTCTTTATAATTATAATTCATTTTTGAATCTTATTCACATTATAATATATTTTTTAATCTTGGTGTTCAATAGAAGGAAAAAGTTGAAGCTTGCTTGCTTAGGGCTTAGTTTCTTTAAGGTTTCTTAATAACCCAATAGGAAAAAGTTGGTGCATTAACTGTTCGATAAAATGTTGCAGTGGAGAGTTGAGTGAATTTTGATTAAGTGTTCAATACTTGCATTCAGGTTTTATCTTTGCACAGCTCCGGTTAATGCTTGTCCGTTTATAACTCATGGTCAGAAAACAAGCTCGGTGAGTGCTTTCATCGTTATGGTATTACATTTTTTATTGATCTGGATCAAATTTGGCTTCTGGATACTTCTGTCTATGGCGTTTTGTTATCTGGGTAATTGTTGTTGTTTCTGTCACAGAACCATCGTTATGGTGTTTTAGTTCTCACACAGAACCATTCAACTATATAACATCAGTTCTCCGGTGGAGCTTCCCCCTCGATGTTCCGAATGGTTGCTTGGTAGTCTGACCTTGTTGAAAGCTATAAGTTGACAGCAGAAAATTCAGGTACCGAGCTGAATACAAACTGTATTTACATAATACCTGAATGAGCTGAAAACATAGCTAGCAGGGGTGTAATTCGTAATTATCAGGACTTTAAGCGACTGATTGTTGGAGATTATGTTATGTATGATAAATAAATAAAAATTATGAAAAGTTCTTTTGATTTTTTATATTCTTTTTTCGTTGAGCTGATTTGATTATTTAGTTATATATTTTGGATCATGTTGTATGGCATCTTATGTTTGGTGGGTTTATTTCTGTTTCATTATATGGAATTATTAGAAAAAAGTAAAATAAGGATAAGAATTGAATTAAATTAAGTGGTTTTGGGCACATGGCTTGTTTTATTTCAATGTCCCTAATTGAATTCTATGTGGTTTTGAAAATCATTGCAATAATACCTTTTCAGAAGTAAAAGGAACATTAATATTATAAAATTAATAAACCTCTTACAATATTAATTGACAAATTTTTATCAGTTCATATTAACAAAAGAAAGAATATTAGATCTATACAGTTGTAGGATCATTCATATGCAACAAAATAAAAGCACAGGGTACCTTATGCAGTTTGGAGCAAAAAGTAAATAACCATATCCCGAAACATTAACCAGTAAACAGCCAAAGTTCTAGTGAAGAAGAGGTACTGTATTCAACTCGCCAACATCAAGCAACACGTAAATTTGAAAGGTTCAAATGTAAAGCAATTGGATTTAAATAAATAGTCATCCTTATAAGAGTCAATAAAACTTGAATTTAATCATAGAATTTAATGACCGATGATGACAACTAATGTGCAGACAAATTCTAGTTTAGGACTGAGGGGTTCAACTTCCCCAATCAATATTGTTCTTTGTAGAATTTTGGTTTAATAGCCTGCCTTAAATATTATATTTTCTTGTGTGATATCTCAGGCGGCAAGTTGTGAATCATATGTATGTGTTCTTTAGCACATATTGAGCAAAGTTAATTGAATAGACATACAAAGTGAGAGTAATACCATTGCCCCAACAACACCTAGACTTCGGCATCGCAAGCACTCGACTGAGGTTTGTTATTTGATTTGTTCTAATTAAGTTACAGTCCTTAGTCAATTGAATAATGTATAAATATATATTTTGTTTAAGAAAGTCACTGAATTTGTTAAAATTGTCTAGAGCTGTTCTTTGAGGAAACCAAGTTCCAATTTTGTTGCTTGTTCTTGTGAATTAGGTTTGCCCATTGTATGGTTTATAATAAGGGGCCTCATGAAGATTTTTCCATGACATAAAATTATTAGATAAATATCAATTAGTTTCTTGGACAATTGAATATTATTGCCCTAGTATACTAGAACTATTAGTGTTTTAAAAGACTAAGAATGTTATTTCTTTTAATGTGTATCAACTTCATTTGGTCTTTCAGAGTCTCCCAGATGCTACCAAGGCAAATGGAGGCAATTGACTTGTTCATGACAATACAAATACAAGTCTATGTTGGTCCGTGCATACTCAACTGTTTGGATGATTGGGGGCTTTGCATTGATTGTGTATATGGGTCATCTCTATATTGCAGCCATGGTGGTTGTAACCCAGATCTTTATGGCAAGAGAGCTTTTTAATTTGTTGAGGAAAACTCATGAGGATCGGGATCTCCTAGGGTTCAGGCTTTTAAATTGGTAAAATACTGGCTTAATGCCCATATACCAACTTAAATTTGTATGTCCTGTGGAAATGTATTCTTTGGTGTCTGAAATTAATTGCTAATATTACAAGAGACTTATAGATGCCACATATTTTGCATGTCCTTTCAGGACTGACGTTCAATTTCTGTTCTCAGGCACTTTTTCTTCACAGCAATGCTATTTGTATATGGTTGCATTCTCAATCAACGACTTGTCAATACCGTAACTTTGGACAAATTTTTGTATCAGTTTGTCAGTTGCCTTATCAAGTATCATATGGTCTGTTGTTACTTCTTGTACATTGCAGGTATATATTACTCATATGCTTTAGCATAATACTTAGAATAGGAGAGATGTTGAGCTTTTTTCTTCTATCCTTAAATATGAATGATTGTTGTTATTGCGAATATTATGCATGGTTTTCTGTCCACCATAACCATTTTGTTGTATATTAATTAGAGTTGTATTATTGCCATTTGGTGTTCTTCTTGGTATAAAACTATGAGGGGCATTTTCTGATTTGATTTCTGTTTCTTATTGGACTGAGGTTTTGTGCGGTTCATTGTCACATTAAAGAAGATGTACAAGTATCAATTTGGCCAGTACGCATGGACTCATATGATTCTAATCTTGGTGTTTACACAATCATGTTTTACTGTAGCCAATATTTTTGAAGGAATTTTCTGGTAACTTAACCCTGTCCTTATGTAGCTGAACATTCCCCATTTGCCTATATTGCTACCCTTTCTCTTCTGGAACATGTTAATCCACATAATATAGGTACTGTCCAACATGACATTTGATATTGTAACTAATGTAGCTACAACGCACTATTGCTACTTCTTGCATATTTATTTGGCCACTGTTTGACTTCATACATCGAATTATTTATTGTCTATAAGCAAACTATGTCATGATTGCCTCCAACTTCATTAGATTTCTAAAATGGTTTCGTAGTATTAATTGGTTTTAGTGCATTTTGAATTCGAATGTTGTTTCTTCAGCTTGAAAAGTGGACAAATATTCATGCAGGTTTCTTCTTCCGGCTACACTTATTGTTGTGAATGATATTGCTGATTATATATTTAGTTTCTTCTTTGGAAGAACCCCACTGATCAAGTTGTCTCCCAAGAAAACGTGGGATGGATTCATCAGAGCATCTGTTGCTACTGTCATATCTGCCTTTGTGATAAGCTTGGTTTCTTCTCTACTTGTGGTGGCAATAAACATACTTTGAGTTCCTATATGAGTTTTCATATATATATATATATATATATATGGATAACTTGTGAGCCTTTAAATTTTTGAGATATTTCCAAGTCTTACTTTGCAGCAACATACATCCGTTTTGCATGATACTATGATAGAATCTGCACTCATCTGTGCTTATGGTTAATACTAATTGTAGAGAGATTGGCTGCTACCATGATGGTCATGAAGAATTGTAATGCTTAAGTGACATTAGCTAATCATCTTCTGCATCTCTGTTTTGAATCTGAAGCTTTCCCTGTTTCTTCCCCACCTCTCAAAGTTTATATAAATATACAGGAGTGTCAATACTTGCATGTGTCAAGTTGTCATATTATTACTGTACATTATCATGTCAACTTATCCCCTGGGCTTAGTAATTTTAGGATGATCTCCCTTTTACTCAGATTCTTGATAGCATCTCGTTTTGATATTGATACCTTCCTCGTTTATGAGTTTACTGATGATCTCCCATATGTAGCTATCAATGATTATAAAGAGGAACCATCCTTCCACACTCTTTGGCAACTTTTTTTTTGGACAAATCATTTTACTGGAAGATCTTAGTTCTAATAAGAGGGCAGAGATTGTCTTTGAACATATCCTTGTATAAACATATCTATCTTTTCAATTTTAGGTCTTAATGATTTCTTTTAATTTAACACTCAAACATATCCTTGTATTTCTAACAATTTCTATTGTATAAAAAAATCTATGTTCTCTTATTTATTCTCTTATGTCTTAATTATTTTATTACTATGATTCAATATTTATAATATTTAATTTATCATTAACAAAGATAAACCATAAAATGCATACAAAAGAATAATCAGATGTGCTCAGCTTCTATTTAAAAATAGAGGTATTTATATTTGCCGAAGATTGGTCAAATTTTCTGTTTTTAAATCCATAAAATAATCTCTTATCATTAAACAATGTAAAATAAAGTTATAAATAAATTATTTAAATAAACTAAGATATTAAAAATTATTTATTTGAAACATATAAAAGTTTTTAAATAATTCTTAACCCAAGGGCTAGAAAAAAAAAATCCAATATGATTTGGTGGAATTTGTCATTGAGGTGATTAACCTCCATTAGAGTCCATTATTTGTTTGTGAAACTATTGGGTTTATAGTTGTTTGATCGAACTTCAGGTGTCCATGACAAACTCAATAATAATAATTACTAATAAATGACTTAGAATATTGTTTTAAATATTTTGGTGAAATTTTTTGTCAAACCGAAAGGTTTTTTCATATATGATCTTTGAACAAGTTCAATCAAAAACAGAGTTTTAGACCATCGGAAAAAAAGAATTTAACTAATCATAGATTTTGGTTAAAAAAGAAGAAGTTATACAGTATAAGTATAAATGGTCAATATAGATAAATTAACAAAATAAATTTTTGTGACACTTAAATAATTCAATATTAATTTTTAAAATTAATTATTATAAATGTTTTCATAAGATATAAAATATAAAATAAGTAATTATTATTAATATATTTACTTTTTTAATTTCACTTGTACGAAACTTTTACTTTTATTCCTTTTTATCATCGTTAAATTCTGGAAAAAACTTAACGATGCTCAGTAGTTATGTTTTTTTTGTTTTTTTTAAATAGAAGCAAAAACTGAAATCCGGTTTTTTCTTTCACTCTATCTAAGTTCAGCATGCAAGTTAAATRCTGATCCGAAGATATTGTGTTTTTTGATGAAATGGGTTGTATTTGCAATTCAGTAGTTATGTTTTGGTTGTGATATGGGAGCTTCAGCTTGAAGACAACTTGACATTGATTTCTAATATTATCAAACAAGATTTTGGTATATAAGTGTTGGCTTAGATTTTTTTTTTTTTTAATTATTTGATCGGAAGTTCATTCCTGAATCTGTGGATTTAGTTGATATTTTGTTCATATTCATAAATTGTGCTTCGTGATATCAGCTGAACTAAGCCAAGTAGTTGAATTATATTGAAATTGATTCAATTTTTCTGTGTTCTCAACACCCCGATAATGGAGAATTAAGTTCTTCTAATTTATATTTGTTTTTTTGTATTCCTTTTTGTTTAAGCTGTCTAAGAGAGCATTAAGTTCGATATCTTACTTGTTTCTTTCCTTTTCCATGAGGGCAACACTCCTTATTAACAAGAATTGTTGTATCCATTTGTCTAGAATCTGAATTATAGGTTTCACAATTTCAATTAAATATAAAAATATGCAATGGTATTGTCTGGTTTTGAACTGTTGCAGCTTGTATGACACATGTTTTTATAAATACCCATTTTTTCTTATATCTGTGGTGTCTTGATCTTCAGTTCAAGTGCAATTGCTTGGGTAGGTGATGCAGTATTCTTCAGCAGTTGGATTGTTTCTATTATATTTCTTGTGTTGAGATGAGGACATTGCCCATGTGTTGTTCGATCTTGCAAGTCATTAGATGCAGTACGTTAGCTAATTTTTGTTGGGAAGGTTTCCACAATTTAAGTAGGAATAACGGAAAAGATATGAAAAGATGACCATACACATTCTTTGTGGATGGGGTTTGCATTTAAAGGGGATTGAAGATTTAATGAGTGCTTTTAATTTGTATATGATGAATGGTATTGGATTGGAAAAAAAAAAAAAATTCTAATGTTTAAATATTGGTATTTATTTTAAGAGTAATTTGGTAATTTAACTTAATATTTTCTTTAAAAATTAGTTATTATTTTATAATTATTTTTATATTTATTTGTAAGGGTAAAATAATAAATTTATTAGAATATGGAGGTTAATAAATGTTAACTAACATAATTTTTAACTGGAAGATTTAAAAAAAGATTTTTTTGAATCGTAAGATAACAAAAGAGAATAAGAGTAAAAGTTCCATATAAGTAAAATAAAAAGAAAAGGTTAATGTAATCATATAAATTAAATGTATATCTACGAGTAAACTTTCATCAATCCTAAGAGTAATTAGTGATATTAATACCTTTAAAATTATTCATTCGTTCTCTCCAATCAAGTAAAACATGGTTATATTATTAATAAACGTTTAAACTCTAACGTTTTTGTTTTATTTAATTATATATATATATATATATATATTTTATAAGCGTGGAAGACAGGCTGGTTGGCTTGTTATTAGAGCTGCACAATTGGCCTTGTGAAGGTAAGAGTAAACAAGAGGTCTTGGCCCTCGTGGGCAAGTGGCATTTTATCCTAAGATACAAAATGAGGGATTTTTTTGACAATTTTAAAGATATGATTTCCTTTTTTTTCCGTCGTACGTTACCGCGAGGAATGAAAATATTACATGAGTGATCCGACTCCAGATATCGATGAGAACTAGGAATTCATACGTTTTGCCACAAGACTTAAAGAGGATGGAATCAAGTTCAAGAAGACTAAGGCACCTCGTACCCTGTTCGATATAAAGTGTGACAAGGGTGTTCTTGAAATCCCCACCTCGACAATCGATCCGAAATCTTATCGCCTATGAAGAGTTCTTCCAGAGTGAAAATCTATACTTTGCTAATTTTACAAGATTCATTGACTGTCTCATTAACTCAGGAGAAAATGTGGAATTACTTTGTGACCATCGAATCATTGATAATTGCTTGGGTGATGAAAAGGTAGTTGCAGGAATGTTCAACAAGCTTCGTGACAATAAGCTTAGCCCTCTTGAACTTTATTTCAGTATTTTTAAGCCTTGTGGCAGAAGGTATAAATTTGCAGTTCTCAATTTCTCAAGACGAAGATAGACAAAAAGCGTGTAATAATTCCAGTAATGCCTGCTATTTTGGATAGATTCATCATTATCTAGTGCTTGCTCATTCAATAATTTCACTCCTCTGTGATAACAGACGATGGAATAGAAAACAAATTATCTCTTTGAAATCATCGAAAAATCCCTCATTTGGTATCTTAGTCATGTCAAAGAAAGAACTTTAGAAGAACAAATAAGGGAAGTTGATTTTCAACTATGCTTCATCGGTGCAAGACGCTTCAAAAATAGAGTCGTTTTTCTTTGTTCCTTCTTTCTCTTTAAACTAGCAAATTGCTTCATATGCCTCTTTATTCACATTGCGTAGATGTCTACGTACTATGAATTTGCAACAATCTGACGATATTGCAATACATGCTGTTACTAGAATCGTAAATCAAGGCTAGCTGCTACAAAAGCGAATATAAAAATCCTCAACATTTTAAAATTATTTTCAACACAAGGAAACATGTACAACCTCGGAAAAAAAAATCTAAATCTAAATAGTTTGAATCTGACTAAAATTTGAATGAATTTAAATATAAAAATCTAAATTTTTTTTTTTTAAATCTAAAAAGGTATTATTACAATGATTTTCAAAACCATGTAGAATTCAATTAGAGACATCAAAATAAAACAAGCCAAAACCAGTTAATTTAATTTAATTCTTATCCTTATTTGACTTTTTTCTAATAATTCCAAGTAATGAAACAGAAATAAACCGACGTCATATAACTTGATCCAAAAATATTGAAGTAAATAATCAAATCAGCTCAACGAAAAAAGAATATAGAAAAATCAAAAAAACTTTTCATAATTTTTTATTTATTTATAATACATAACATAATCTCCAACAATCAGTGAAACGGTAGCGGCAATGTGGAGCCCCAATACTACGTGGGCGCACCCTACACAGACTCATCAATTGGCACCATATGATCCAGCTATATATCCTTCACAGCCATCCTTTACTTGGAGGCAAACCAGTGATCTTATACACTGGATTTGACGCAAATAGCACAAGTGCAGAACTTTGCTGACCACAAATAGCACAGAGCACACAAATAGCACAGAAATAGCACACAAGGGCAGAACTTAGCACCAAGTGCACACAAATAGCCACAGCAATGATTATCTAGTGATTGTTCATTAATATTTTCACTCCTCGCGGTAACATACAAAGGAATAGAAAATAAATCATATTTCTAGAATCGTTGAAAAGTTTCCCATTTGGTATCTTAGTCATATCAAAGAACTTCAGGAGAACAAAAAAGGGAAGTTAAAAAATGAAGCAACTATCACGGAGCATCATTTCTACAAATCCATCTGGTGAAAGATCACTCAGAGCTTCGGCGTAGAAACTATGAGCTCTTACTTCCTCTGACCTCATGACCTCAATATATCTTTTCAGGTCTTCACATGTTCGTTAGAAAAGCGTTTTGAGACGGCACAGTTTTTGCTCCTTCATTCCCATTAATCAATCATCATGAAGGTGATAAAGACCGATTGCAACCATTAGTGGTAAATATGCCTCTTCATTCACATTGCATAGATGTCTAGGTACTTTGAATATGTAACAATCTGACGATCTTCATTCACATTGCATAGATGTCTAGGTACTTTGAATATGTAACAATCTGACGATCTTATAGTACAAGCACGAAGCTGCTTGCCAATATGAATAGATAACATAACTTTCTTTTTTTCATCCATTGCCTTCTCTTATTCTATCACGTCATAATTAAACCAAGGATTTAATCAGTGCTGTTACTAGAATCGTAAATCAAGGCTAGCTGCTATAATAAAATTCCTCATAATTTTAAAAACATAAAGCAAATATAAAAATCCTCAAGATTTTAAAATTATTTTCAACCCAAGGAAACATGTTTTGAAAAAAAAAAAATCTAAATCTAAATAGATTTGAATTGACTAAAATTTGAATGAATTTAAATATAAAAATCTAAATGTCTTTTTTTTTTTTTAATTCTAAAAAGGTATTATTACAATGATTTTCAAAACCACGTAGAATTCAATTAGAGACATCAAAATAAAACAAGCCAAAGCCAGTTAATTTAATTTAATTCTTATCCTTATTTGACTTTTTTCTAATAATTCCAAGTAATGAAACAGAAATAAACCGACCAAACATAAGAGGTCATATAACTTGATCCAAAAATATTGAAGTAAATAATCAAATCAGCTCAACGAAAAAAGAATATAAAAAAATCAAAAAAACTTTTCATAATTTTTTATTTATTTATAATACATAACATAATCTCCAACAATCAGTTGTACGGTAGCTGCAGTGTGGAGCCCCAATATTGTGTGGGCACACCCTACATCAACAGACTCATCAATTGGACACCACATAATCCAGCGGTATATCCTTCACAGCCATCCTTTACTTGGAGGCAAACTAGTGATCTTATACACTGGACTTAGACGCAAATAACACACAAGCACAGAGCATACAAATAGCACAGAGCATACAAATAGCACAGAAATAGCACACAAGTAGCATAGAAATAGCACACAAGGGCAGAACTTAGCACCAAGTGCACACAAATAGCCTCAGCAATGATTATCTAGTGCTTGTTCATTAATATTTTCACTCCTCGCTGTAACATACAAAGGAATAGAAAAAAAATCATATTTCTAGAATCGTTGAAAAGTTTCTCATTTGGTATCTTAGTCATATCAAAGAACTTCAGGAGAACAAACAAGGGAAGTTGATTTTCAACTAATAATAAATCACGAACCACGGCATTATCAATGCAAGAGGGTCGTCGTTGTCTGTCCGTACTTGCTCTGTAAACTGGCGAATTACTTAAAAAATGAAGCAAGTATCATGGAGGATCATTTTTACAAATCCATCTGGTGGAAGATCACTCAGAGCTTCGGCGTAGAAACTATGAGCTCTTACTTCCTCTGACCTCATGGCCTCAATATATCTTTTCAGGTCTTCACATGTTCGTTAGAGAACCGTTTTGAGACGGCACAGTTTGTGCTCCTTCATTCCTATTAATCAATATGATGGTGATAAAGACCGATTGCAACCATTAGTGGCAAATATGCATCTTCATTCACATTGCATAGATGTCTAGGTACTTTGAATATGTAATAATCTGACGATCTTATAGTACAAGCACGAAGCTGCTTGCCAATATGAATAGATAACAGAACTTTTTTTTTTCATCCATTGCCTTCTCGTATGCTATCACCTCATAATTAACCAAGGATTTAATCAGTATTTTTACTAGACTATACTTCAAGGCTAGCTGGTATTATATAATTACTTGTAATTTTAAAAACACAAAGCTCATGAATATAGTTTTAAAGTTAATATAAAATCCTCAATATTTTAAAATTTTCCTCAACTCTACGAAGCATGTAAAACCTTGGAAAAAAAATCTAAATCTAAATCTAACAAATAATTACCTATGTAATTTTATATTTGAAATCAATATTAAAATATCAAATAATTGTAATAAAATATTGAGGATAAAGACATAACAAATAATTAAGACATAATTAACAAAATAAATAGGAGATGATGAAGAGTTTTTTGCAATAAAAATAGTTAAAAATTTAAGTGGATGTTTTAGACTTAAATTAAAAGAAATCATTAACACCTAACATTGAAATCAAAGCCAATAAATTTTGGTTTCACATCAACATGCATGTATTTCACTAAGTGTAATATTATGAAACGCTAAAGAACTTACTTGTTTGAAGAAAATCTTTGTCCTCTGACTAATGATTTACTCAAAGAAAATGTTGCTGAATAGAGCGGAAGGATGGTTCCTTTTATAATCATTGTCAGCTACATATTTTGTTGATGCATGTGTGATCCTAAAAATTTGAATGGTGGGCTGAAAATTGTTATCAATGTCATTAAACTCAAACATGAAAAAGATATCAATATAAAAATGGGATACTATGGCTAGAGATGACAGTAGGCCAGGCCAAGCCTGGGCTGGCTTAGCCTGGCCTGCATGCTGTAGTGTAGGCCTAGCCTAAGTCTGGGTCTAACGTAGGCCAGGTTTCTGGCCTGCAGGGTGGCCTGGACTGATACTATAGCAAAATAATTATTTTTTTATTTTTATAAATTAAAAATTAATTTAAAATTTTAAATAGTGAACAATAACAAGCCTGATCTAATTAGTATAGGCCTTGGGCCAAGCTAAGCCTTTATTTTTTATTCAACACTTGGCTTAACACTATTTTGGTCTGACCTGGTAGGCCTAATGCCCAAAACAGGCCTGGCCCTGCCTAACCCGGCCTTTTGTCACCTCTAACTATGACAAGCCTCCCTTAAGTTTCAATTATTATCATAAAATGATCATCATCTTTTTAATTGTATCTGAAAAAGGCACAACCGTTGGTAGATGTTAGAGAGTAAATTGTAAATCAACACTGTTAGAGTGTGACCTGAATTCTAATAGAATTAGGTTTTATAATTTGCTCTTGATTCTATTTTCCTAATTGTTGTTGACTTCTATTATACTAGTTGAATCCTAGAAGAAGTAGGATTGATAGAAGGAATAGGAAAATTAAAATTCTACTCCTATTAGGACTAGAAGACCTCTATATTCTACTATAAATATAGAGACTGAGATCTCCCCTTTTGTACCCTTAATTTCATAGTGAAATTTTCTCTTTTTCTATGCCCGTGGTTTTTCCCTGTCTTGGGGTTTTCCACGTAAATCTTGTGTGTTGATCCTAAATATTTCATTTAGTTCTCTTATTGTTATTGCATTAAATCCTTTCAAACACAATATAAATCTCAAATTACCTTTGCATCACTAAATGCACTATAAAAAATATATATATGTTAATAGAATGATTATATTATGTTTCCAAAGTTACATTAACTTTTTAGAGGACGTGTCATCTAGTAAGGAATCATAATTATTAAAAAAATAATACTCTATTTTTCAAAATTTATCCCAAAATCATGTATCTCAGATGACATAATATGAATTTAAAACTATCAAATTAGTTGTTATATCTAGAAGCAAAATTTGCGGGCATGTTCTATAAGCTTGGTGACAATATCACTAGCAACTCGAAGAATTTCTTCTACTCAAAGAGTGTTCAACCAAGTGAACAAGCACGGTGGGAGGCCTTGCAACGGATGGATGGCCAGCTTAAAGCACAGCTATTTTAACTCTCCGTGGGCATTCATGTCCCTGCCTGCTGCTAGTTTACTGCTTCTACTTACTGCAGCACAAACTATTTTTCAATTCTTGCTTGGTTCTTGTAATTTCTCAAACTCTTTCACTACAAGAATTTTGACTTTTTACAGCGTTTAAAAAATGCTGTAAACAACCTTTGACAGCGTTTTTGTAAACGTTGTGGGTGACGACGCTGTAAAAAAGTCCATCAATTACAGCGTTTTTTACAGCGTTTAAAAAACGTTGTAAAAATAGTTCATTTATAGCGTTTAAAAAATACCGTAAAAATGGTTTATTTACAGCGTTTYAATTTTGTATGATTTCTGTAATTTTTTTAAATACTGTTAATACTTGTGGGTGTCGTTAAGCCACTTCAGCTCAGGCCCACCCCAGCGCTCGTCAATTATTCATTCTATAAGGTCGGCCGTGTCAATGAGAAATGAAAGAAAAATATGAAACAATTTAATCTTGAGAAGTGGGCATTTCATTTTCAAGGAACAACAGCCTTTTGTCTCATTACAAACAAGCAAGAATAATAAATATCAATACATCTTAGCTCAAGAAAGCAATAGCTCTAGTGCATTTGCATATTTTTGTAATTCCCATACGTCTTTTCTATACTATTACTACAAAAAATTCTCAAAGCAATCACTCAGCCTTGGCTAGTATATGGTTCC